>PVKM010010262.1:0-35229 GCA_004027735.1 Carollia perspicillata
ATCTCCCCCTCCCATCCTCAATCCTACCCCCCTTTGGCTTGTCCATGGATCCTCCATACATGTGCCTTGACCACCCTTCCCCTTTTTTTCCCCATTACCCTCTCCTCCCCTCTGGTCATCGTCAGTTTGTTCTTTATTTCCAGTCCCTTGTTCTAGACAGTGTTTTTTGCTCCCTTGTTTGTTTTATTGATTAGGTTCCAGGTATAGGTGAGATCATACGGTATTTGTCTTTCACCTCCTGGCTTATTTCACTTAGCATAATGCTTTCCAGTTCCATCCATGCTGTTGCGAAAGGTAGGGGTTCCTTGTTTCTTTCTGCTGCACTGTATTCCATTTTGTGTACGTGAAGTAATTCTTAACTGTTTATTTTTATAAATAATTTGCCAAGATGACATGACTGATACTTAAAACATGACTTTGCATTAGAGTTATCTGGAGATCTGTCTTTTAAAAAAACATTTTTCAAGCCCTATTCCAGACCTATTCAATCAGAATCTCTAGGTTCAGATGAAGCTAAAGTATCTGTTCTGGGGGAGGAAAACATGAATTTATTTGCAGCATACTGATATATAATAACTAAGATATGCCAAGAATTTCTCCAAAGCCTTTATAAAATAGTTTTTATTTTTCTATTGGGATTACATATTTGTAAGTTATTGTCATCATATTTCCCCTTAATTCTCTAACATAATTTTATTTTAATCTTTTAACATATTCTTTTTTAAAAATATTTTATTTATTTATTTTTAGAGAGAAGGGGAGGGAAGGAGAAAGAGTGGGAGAGAAACATCAATGTGTGGTTGCCTCTCATGTGTCCCCTACTGGGGTCCCTGACCTGGGGACCCAGGCATGTGCCCTGACTGGAGATCGAACCGGTGACCCTTTGCTTCACAGGCCCATGCTCAATCCACTGAGCTACACCAGCCAGGGCTAATCTTTTAACATATTCTTAACAGGCGCTCTGAAATATTTATCTGCTAAACCTAACGTCTGGGCCCACATCAGAGGAAGTTTATATTGAATGTGTTTTCTCCTGAGTATGGGACAATTTCCCAGTTTCTTTGCATGTCTTCTAACATTTTGTTGTTGAAAACCAGACATTTGAAATATTACAGTATTTGCAACATTTGACTCAGATCTCTTCCTCCCGAGAATTGTTGCTGTTGTGATATTTTCTTTTCAGTATCATGACTGGATTTAAATCTGCAAAATTCATCTCCCCCATAGTGTGCTGCGCTTGTCACTCCTATTATGGTTACTGCTGCTGTTGTTATTTTAATTCTGATTTTTATTTTTTCACCTGGCTTCCTAGGGATCACCCTATCTCCACAAAGCTTAGTGATCAGGCAATGACTGAACACTGACTTTTCACAAAAACCATGAACCCATCATACAATCTCTAACCTCTGCTGCATGATCTGAGTGTGTGTCGGGAAAGTGTTCAGAATCCAGGACATGTTCAACTGAACCTGGGTTATTTTTCTCATCAACACATGTGTATAGCTTCCAGTTTCTCAAGAAAGCACAGAAAAGTTTGGGCTCTTTCATTCCCAAGTTTGCCTGGTTATGTTTTGGACTGGGCCTACAGTCTCCCCACCTGGGACCACCACCTCAGGCAGAGCTGTGGGTTTTCCCTATCGGTTTTCCACAGTGTTTACTGCTTTTACTGACGACACTGCTAGACATGGACTACCGCCCCGCTCCGCCCCCAGTCCAAACCAAGCCACTTGTCCCTGGCAGTGAAGTCACCGAATGTCAAGGCCTGAAAGGACCTTGAAAAGGTCCTTTCTACTGAAAGGACCAAAAGGACATGCATATCTGAGGAGTTATGCAGGGTGTGGTGGGGACAGCAGCAACCCAGGCTGGCAGGCTTTAAACTTTCACAGCTCACGATGCAAGTTCTGCCAGCTTTTCATAATTAAATGCCCCCCAATTTCTTACATGGCTTTGTTTAGTTTCCAGTGCCCTGAAGTGGTTGTTGTTGACAATTCTTTCTAGGTTCATCCTTATTTGGGAATGAGAGGGATTTGCTGCTCCTGTCACCCCATCATCACCAAGAGTTCCTCTAAGGACTACAAGTAATGACTGACTATATTTTCTCAAAACAATTGTATGAGATAGGGATTATTGTTATTATGACCATTTTACAGAGGAAGAAACTGAAGCATGGAAAAATTACATTTTCCATGATCACAAATCCAGTGAGAATGAAATGAAGGTTTGAGGCCTAGTAATTCAGTTCCCAGGTTCATGGCGTTCAATGTTACTTTAATGCCTCTCCAAATGATAATGACAACCAGCAGCAGGTTTGGGGACTCCTTGTGGAGGGCACAGTTAGGGTGTACTGCGTGCTTCTAGTTCTAGAGCAAGAAGAGCAGAAAAGGAGATAGTGCCTGGTGGCCAAGTATTCAATGAAATTGGTCAGTCAACATAATCAACATAAAGAAATTCCAAATTGAAGCCTTTTATTCACACTACTACCATGACATTTATTCTAAGATGTATGTTCAACTTACGTCTATTTCAACAAAGAAAAAAATAAGCATTCCAACAAGTGTAATCCAATCCATCTTGCAGCCCTGACAATTGAAGAAAAAAATTTGTGGGAGGCCCTGGGAGCAAAAAATCAATACTGCAGCTTTGTGCTGTGCAGATGTGAATACTGCCAGATAGCGGTGCTTAGAGTAAAATGAACTGTTTTGCTCCATTTTCTCCACTCTGAACAAATGATTTTGAAAAGACAATTTTTCCCCCCAAGCTATAAAATGTCAAGCAATAACTCTCTGTGCTTTAGGCTGGTGATTGGAATAAATACCTCCCAGCAACAGGTGCAGTGACTTAGGCCTGAAATCATTCACATTCAGGGGATAACTCCTAATAAACAGATGCACTGCTACCAGATGGGAATTTGTGAGACCAGAATTGGAATTCTGTCACTGAATTTTGCATCATTTATGAGCATTTTTGCAAGGAAATATGCTACTGTGGCAATAAATAGTACATGCTGCTATAAGCTTAGACTTGATTGGGAACATTTTGCTTTTCTAACATTGTCTCCATTCAGTCTGCTTTTTGCACATTTCTGTAAATCACACACGCCTATAAAAGTCTTCTTATTAAGCTGTAATGTAAAAGCTTCAACTTTTCTGGTACTGTTTTTCTTAATTACTTGGAACTGAACCCTGTCATGGATGCTAGTGTTCATGCTGTCACGGGTTCCGGTAAGCACCGTGACTTCTGATTATCAGAGACCTCTGTGGGACTGGGGCTGTGACTTCAAGCTCTGCTGAAACATTAACTCAGGCCACAGTCTATTACCAGTGCTGGCATTTGAAATCTCTGACTTATCCCTGTTTATATATGTTAATGAGATTTCTTCCTAAAATGGAAATGAGAAAAATACTTAATAAGGAGGGGACATGATTTCAACCAAGCTGAACCCCAGCTTACAAGCTTCCAGAAAACTTACTTCCAATTCATTAGAATTTCAATGAAAAGAGAATGTGAAAAGCAAACCTAAAAGGTAAAAATATTTCACTGGTAGTTTAACTTGTTTATTTATCTCTGCATATTCATGAACTCATCAAACAAAAAAATCAAGGACATATAATAAAACTTGTCTTTGTATACAGCCTGTGAAAAACTTATTTCATGTACATTCGAGACTGTCACCTTATTGTTTTAGTTACCCTATTACTCCATTTAGGAAATAATTTTATCAATCTAAAGATCTAAACTTTTTATTCACTAACATTATGGTCCTTTTAACTTGTCAGTATCATGTGAGGATCCTAAATTATGACAATGGAGAGAGAGAGGGAAGAAAAAACTACTTTCACCTTTCAACTTGTTTTCAATACCAAGAATAAAGAAAAGAATGCAATACCATTTTCCAGCTTAAGAACACACACTTTGAAAATGTAGCAATTTGACTGTTAAGTAAACTTGGTTATGAACATGAAACACCAATCAAATCCTTACAGAAATATAAAGTGTATGCAAAAGAAAGTGTTCAAGTTAAGATCATGTACTACACAATAATCAACTCATGATACACAGGTGATAGATATGCCTTGGCTTCTTGCAAGCTGTTACTTTTTATTTTTGAATATATTTTAAATTGTGAAGAATTTCAAACAAATTGTTTTCTAAGAGGAATATTTAGTTTTAAGCAAAATCAATCTACATGCAAAATACTGTGAATTAAATTGACATACACAAAAAATTCCTAACAAATAAATGCTTGATGAAAAAGTGAATGCATAATTAAATCCAACTACAGAAACAACCAGGGTTTCTTGGGATTCACTAAGTAACAAAATACTGGACACGTTTTGCCACTCAAAGGTAAAAATTTATTTTTAGAATGCCATTAAGTAGTTAGGTTCGAATATTACTACTTCTGAAATCCTCTTGATATTTTAGGGAGAATGTATACGAGTCCTTCTAGACATTTTTGGGATTAAATTCCTCATTAAAAGGAAATTAATTTCTCCACTAAAAAAGTTGTAAACTGCTGATTAATAATTCACAAGTGCCATTAAAATAAAGCAATTTAAAAGTTATAAAATACTATCAGTTTAATGCTGAACTCTAAAAGAAAAATCCCTAATAAGCATGTCTGTTAAAAATAATATATGCACAGAGGCTATATCAATAGTCTTAGCATATAACTGCAACTTCTTCTAAGTTCACAAATACAGAATACTTACTTCCTATCTCCTTTATTTTAGAAAAAAACAGTGAATTTTGTATTAGGCCACAGTGTTACCCTCACCACTCAGTGACTATGTTTAAACTATTACCTCTGCACTGAATATTTTACACATTTTTGTCTTAGACAATAATTTCTCTCCAAAATCCAGTTCAAGGCTTCCCTAATAATGAGGAAAGGAAAATATGAGCTCAGGTGTGGGCTATTTTCTTTCTTCTAGTAAATATTTATTGAGGCTCTACTGCGTGCCTGGGACCCTTCTAGACACTTGGGATGCAACAGTGAACAAAAATGACAATGATCCCCGTGCCTGAGTCACTTACATGAGAAGAGAGTTCTCCTTGAGGAAAATTATCTTACCTCCCTGGATGACCAATACAATGCCCAAACGTAATACAGTCAGTTTACACTGCTCTGTTTATAAAGGGCATGAAATAAAGGTACATTAAATAAATAGACGTACAAATAGATTAAGTGATTGAACAACTAGACCTTCTCTACCAGAGCAGGTGACATACTCTAAGGTTCTCTTTACTCCCCCAGTCCTTCCCCACGGAACTCTGAGCTGCTCAATAGAAAGAAGTGAGTCCTATGTACTTTTGTATTCTTTGTCTCCAGCCCGGTGCATGGCACATAGTGGGCAGGACCATTTTACTAAGATAAAATTAATTCCTTATACAAAAAGATATCCAATACACCCAAAAATACAAAATGAAATTTTTTTTATGGGAGAGAGGAAAACACACCACAATTTCATCTTTTTATATGTCAGCTTTAAAGTTTCCAGTTTTGAAGTTTAAGCTAAGAAAATGTCTTATTAAAAATTCAGATGTCAGGTGACCAAAAATATACCCAAGATGACACCCCCAAATCAGTGTGTCTTAAATATGAAACACACCCTTCAATGACTGACCTTCAAAGTCATCCAGGAGTTGAGGTCCTTAGTCACACAAAAGCATCACAAAAACCAGAAGAGCAAATTAACCCCTCTCTCTTTTCACTTCCCCCAGAAAAACTCTTACACTTATTATTTTTATAACTAGTTAAAACCAGTTTAAGTAGTTGCTATCAGTACCATGAAATTAAAATTCTTACTAATTCTGCATAATTTATTCACTATCTGATAACAACAAAACTTGAAAATAATCTCAAAGTAACAAAACATCAATTTCATTATTTCCTCTAGCACAATTGACTTCTATTTCCATAGTGATCATTTAATATAATCTTTTCACAGTTTTATTATTTTTTTGCAGTGCTTCTGTTACCAGAAGTTCCATAGCTTCTCTGACCACACTCAACCTCAGAATGTTTGTTCTTAATAGAGTTAAATAAGAAAGAAATATTCAAAAATGGGAGACTTGTCCCCTCATCCAGTGACTCACCCCAAAACCCATACTGGCTGAAACATTCTCTTCCTTTGCTGTATTAGTCTGGTGAATAAAGCTAGTTAGAGGTGGCAACTTCACTAAAGTATCCCCTAGGCAGGTCTCCCAGATTCGAGAGTCAAAATTTGGATTCTAAAACTTTTTGTTAATGCCTTATTTATTATCTTTAAATATAAACAAGAAGAAGGTTTTTGTAATTCACACAAAGTTATGAAACATAATTTCATTTTTAAATATTTTCATCTTTAAAAAGTACACTTAATCTAATCACAAGAGGAACAACAATATGTATGAACACAAGATTTACATGTCAATTAACATTTATTTGGCAACAATGATCTCTAAAGGTGTAAAGAAGTTACCAGTGTAACAAGTTGCTTCCTCATTAAAGGTATCTATATACAGGGGCAATTAATACCAAGTCTAAAACGTATTTGAGTTAACTACATTGAAACTGCACTGGAACCACCCACTCATTTCACTCCATTTCAAACAGGAATCCAAATGCAATCACATTCAACCACAGCTGATTCAGAGGGAGGGAGGAAGGGAGGGAGGGAGGAATGTTATAGAAGGGAAAAGCTTTCTATCTCCACACACAAGAGGTATTTATTTCTCACTTCAGGTTGGAAAGATAGCCTAAAACCAGTCTCAACTCTTATACCTTGATTTTTCACAAACTGTTACCAACACTAACAATTAGATCATTTACAAAGTGTCAGACATTTAACCTTTTTCCCACTGAAGGGAGAAATTTTCTATCTTTCTTCCTCTATGCTATAAGTCACTCTTTCCCCCAAACTTCAAGAGACCCATTCTCAAAGTTAGGACATTTTTTTAAAACCAAACACAGTAATACCTATCAAAGATCGTAGAAAGCCTTTTCTGCTAACAGTAAGAAGGCATTTTCCAACATGGTTCTAGAAGAAAAACTAGTAAAATTTTACTGAAGTACTTTCCCACCTCAAAAAATAACTAGACCTAAGCTGACTTTTTAAAAAAATTTCCCTTTTCCCTCTAAACAATGCTTAAAATTTTATTCTGAATTATGCTACATACATGAAATTTTTAAGCCCAAATCTAAATTGTCACTACTAACATAAGACTTTTCCTTTACCACTGAAGATTATTTTTCTCTCATAAAGAGTTGTAAAGATAAGAGTTATAGGAACAATTCACTGACTACTAAGTAAGAGGATATTTAAAAGTCACTCCAGTCAACAATGCACTACTGTGCTACTACTTTTCTCAATGGTCCTGGACCGATTAAAGACTGTAAAATGACAATGAGTGAAACCAAATGCTGTAGTGAGCCCATTTGTGAATTTCTCTTCAAAATGCAAAGTCAAAACAATCAAAATCACCACCAACAGAATACAGCATTTCTAACTCCTTATAAGCATCTTTGGTAATGGCACTCAGACACTGCTCATTCATTCATCCAGTTGTATCTACGTCCTCAGCTCATTCTAATTCCTCCACTAGACCAGACATAAGCCACGGAAACTAACAATTCTCTCGTTGGAAGCAACTCCACTGCTTCCACAATCTACAGAAATCCCACTCGGTGGAAAAAGTTCTGCCTGAAGCAAAGTGATAACTTACAAAACTACTCTACTAATTGTGACACTATGAGGTAAAAACAGAAAACATTTCCCAAAATGATATGAAGGTTATCAAATAATTTCTCAAATGACAATATAACGAACTTTGATTTCATGGGTGGTTTTGGTGTTATTTTTGTGCTCTGAGGTTGAGGTTTATTCCTCTTTGTTACTGTTCTCTTTTGGTTGCATTTTTAACAAAAAGATGAGGTTCCAGAGAACACACTCAACTATTTTCAAATCTGTGTCACCTGAACATTTAAGGGAGAGGGGGAGAGTGGGATAGAGAGACAATTTAAATCTGACACTGTAAAGGTACAAGATGTTGCCTTAAAAAGAATCTAATACTACTTTTCTGCAGAGATGAACTTGTATCCTTCCTTGCATTTAACTTCCAAACTGAACATCAGGGAACTAAGAAACACCACGGTGGGAAATCCAAGGGTAGAAGCCCTGGCCCCACACAGACATCGCACAGTCATCCTTCCCGCCTGTTCCCTACAGACGCCCGGAGTGCGGAGGCGGCACAGCAGTTCCGGTGTCTGGCTTCACACGTTCTAACAAATGACAGTTGACCCTTGAATAACATGGGTTTCACTGCCTGTGTCCACTTATAAGCAGATTTTTTTTCAATAAATGCTATAAAATATATTTTCCTTATGAGTTTCTTAATAAAATTGTCTTTTTTCTAGCTTACTTTATTGTAAGAATGCAACAGATAACACATATAAATACAAAATATTTGTTAACTGTGTTGTTATTGGTAACATTTCCAAAGAGGAAATTATTAGGACTGAAGTTTGGGGGAAGTCAGAAGTCACACACTGATTTTCGACCATGTGGGGTCCACCCCCTAACCTCCATGTTGTTCAGGGGTCACTGTTCAAGGAGCTTCAAGAGAAACGGCCCATAGGGACCCTGTCTAAGTCAGTGTTGCTGCGCCTAGTACCCTCCTCATCATTTCCTTCTGGTTCTTTGTTCCAACCCCCCCGCCCCGCCCTCCGCCGCTCCTCAATCCAGACTTCTTCCCAGTACATTCCAAGGTTGCCACTTTGCTGATGTTTGTGTGTTAACCCTTACTTGCTGAAAGGTGGATGAGGGGTCTACTTTTATGAAATTAACTATTCATATTTAAAAAAAAGAAGCAAATGGTACCTGTGATACCAACGTACTATGTGGAAAATTCATTTATTCCATATAATTTATCAAAATGTACCAATTTAATGTTTACACTAATTGAGTCTTAAATAATTTATTCACAATCTAAAATCTAGTATGTGTATTTCTGCCTTCGTAACTTTCTTCGTACCGTTCTCCCCCCATTTGGAATTCCCCACCGTATGCTCAGAGTCTGCCCTCTCCCACCCCATTAAGGGGTCATGAGCTCCCTCCTCTTAAAGCCTTCTGTAGCAGAAGATACAGTATAAAACTATCAAGAAACTAACTGAAAAAGTAGGCTTGATTCAGAGATGAGATGATAACCTTGGCACTTCAGTCACAAATTATGTGCCTCAGACTCCCAAAATCACTATAATAAGTGTTAGGTTTTTCGGAGAAAAACATTAAAGGAGGGGTCACTGTGGCTTATCGTGGTGCCTCACACGCACTACTCTCGTGCACTGAGTTTTGCTGAAAAGGCGAAGAGCCAGGACATCCGTATTCCTAAGGATGCCCCAAGAATGTGGAAACAAAGAACCACTCCTGCCGCTGCTCTCTTCATCTCCCTGGGCTTTGGACTTCGGGTTGCCAGTTTCTCCCCTGCCCTGCTCTGCAACAGTATTCTGGCAAGCTTGTTGGCCTCATTAACTTGTAGCAAAGTATCCACTGATCTCCCACAGGCTGGCTAATGTGCTCGCTTGTTTCCTGTGTTCTTTAAAACTTGGTTCTTGGCTGCGCTACCTTCAAAGTCTTGGTCTTCTGGTACAAGAAGGTGATTTCTAGGAACTTCTGAACCACATGCTAATAGCAAATGTACACTGTTCAGCACTGACCTTCGAGAATTGAACCTAGGTGACTGTTTCCTAGCTGAGTGATACAGTTCAGAGGTAAAGCTCTCAATTTCTGTTTCCCTATCTGTAACATCGGGAAAATAATAACTTCTGTGTCTCACAGGATTTTTAAGGATTAAATAAGTTACTGCATTTTAAAGTCTTCAAAACAGTGCTTGGCAACTGTAAGTGCTAAATTTTGCCAGCAGACTCTTCTTACAAGTGGTGCATCTGACACCGTTGCTTAAGTTCTGGATTCTGTCTCCAGTGAAATAAGGAAACAGCCTAATTGGTAAATTATCAACCAGATGTAATTGAATAACTCATTATATGCAGATAATTTTCAGATTATGAAGTCATAATTACAGGTCATTAGAGATCAGCTAGTCCTCATTGTTCCCATCTCTGTTCCCTACACTTTGAGGACTCAAAGTTCATGTGCCAACTGTGAGTGGGGACATATGTGCACATGCGCACACAGTACACTGGACCAGGTCAGGAAAAAAGACGGGGATTTGCAATAACTTAGAATATTCTACACACAGGGTACATTATCTTACTTAATTATCACAATGATCCTGGCTGAATCCACAGAATATCCTAGCTGCTAGCTGGAGTCTTACCCCTCCCTTTTTAAGATTAGAAACAGGAGAAATCCCTCCTGAGGCATCTTCTCTGACCACATACCAAACCTATCTTAAATCTTAGCTCTCAAACTGAGTTCTAATTCTGACAACACACCACAGACATTCTCTGAGTTCACCACATGGCTTCAAACCTCAGTACTTATGTGCTCCTCCTTTTAAGACTAAAAATTCCTTAAAGGCAGGAATAAATACTTACTCTTGTTTTAATCCCAAGCACAGTACTTGGTTACATAAGCACTTAACGATGTTAATTTTACAACTCAGAAAATGGAGACTATTCAGATTGACCCAGGGTCACACTGATGAAAAGGAATCGTCCTTTTACGGCTTTTACTGCTCCTCTCCCTATACCATGCTAACTCGGCAAGTTCTATCTGTAGTTAATTTTTTAGATTCCAGGCCACTTCACTTCGGCACACTTTTAGCCTGTTTTTCCATGGGTATTATTGCAATCCTAACCAATCATTCCTAGGCATTTAAAATTAAGTCCATCAAATGCACATTTAAAGGGACACAAATAATTTTTTCATAGGTTTTCAATATGTTATTTTAAACTTATTTTATAAACTGTATATTTGAACATGTAATTCCCTCATCCAATTAAATTTGTATATCATAAAAGTGGAAATTTTATTTGAAATTCTGATGGGCAAAATGTCAAAGTCATCCAAAAGTTAGTAACAAACATTTTAATGATGATGTGACTTCGTTACATGTAACATTACTACGCAGTTCAGATGTCAGCATTTTTAATTGCCCACGCCGAATGATGAAAGCTGTCAAACATCTGTAGGTTGCAAACAACAGACTCAAGGTTCTTGTGTCTTGATCTATTGCCTCGGTGACCTTTGCTTTCACTGTCAAGTACAAAGTCAGTTTGTGGAGTAAATTAATCATCATAATAAAATTCTGTCTCATTACTTCTGAAGAAAGATACTTGCCCAGACATTACTTTGTGATAAGAACATATTGGCAGTCTATATGGATATGTCCTCTGTGCATATCAAACAACAAGTGAGCAAACAAACAAACAAACAAACTCAGATTATTCTATATATTGGGTGCTATAGAGAAAGTTTCCTGATCCATATCATATAAAGCTTTTAGGAGGAACCTGATGGGGTGTTCATTATGAAGATGAAAAAACAACTGCCTACATTTTTATGTAGGGATTGTCATCTTGCCGAGGACCCTATAACCTGGTCTCCCATTTTTACTAACAATTTTACCTAACAAAATAATCAGATGTACTCGCTACTTCTAAATGTTCTTACCATTTACTTTTTTGGACTCAATGTGTTATGTATGTTACATGGTCTGCAAAAATAAGAGATATGGTGCTGGCAAAAATCTAGTAACTTTAGGAATAAAAATTATGTAACCATCTTTAATAAGTAGCTCCACTGTTTCCTCAGGTAAATTATGAAGTCTCATGCTATCTTCCCAGTGTCCATCACACTATAACCTGAAATCACATGCTTTCCAACTAAAGATGAAAAAGGAAGTCTGCTTGAGGGTGCAAGCAGTTCCCGTTCTGTACACAAACCGCATTCGCAGCACCTAAAAAGGTGAGCACTTAATAAATACATGTTAGCATGCCAACAGTATCTCATCAGCTGTCCAAAGTTATTAAATTAAATTTTAATTCCTTGAGATAATTCCATTTGTAACTTTTTTAACTCAATTTCCTATTAATTACCTTACTTTTATTGCATATTTCCATTGTTTGGTTCATTTAGTCTTCACTGAAAGACTTAATGAATGGTTGGCACGTGCTAAGGAAAACACAATACACTGAACTGAAATTTTGCAGTTTCAGCTTTAAAGCAGCTCAGTCTTAAAAGTATGAAGAAGGAGCACATCCTACAGTGCGAGAACGGTGAATAACCTCACACAAGACAGAAAACTATCTTGACAGGAAAGATGTGAAGGAAGCTTCCTCAGGAAAAGCAATATATAAACATCTCCAAAATTGAGAATACACAGCATGAAACAGGTAAGGATCTGACCAGGAGTGAAATGACAAAAAGACCCCATCAAAGTCTTTTTTAACCTACTGCTATTATTTCACTCTAAGAACTTTCATTTTAAAAGTATACTACATTATATGAAATGAACAATTCTGAAGTATTCTTTGAAAACTTTCTCTCACTATAGTTTTTGTTTAATCAGCCACTCAACATTTCACATGTATTTACTTGGGTATTTTGCAATGGTATCAAAAGCTGACCCAGTACTTCTAAAATACTAAACTGAAACTCTATGGGCTGAGCAACTCAGTGGAACTCCTTTAGTGTGCTGTGTTAAAGATTGTCAAACTAATTTACTGTATATACTAAGATGAGTTTCTGACTCACTGTTAACAGCCTCCACTCTTATTATTGTGTGAATGGCCCTTCTAAAATTCTCCTATAACTCACTGCCTCCATACCTTGAGTCCGTCTGTACTTGGGTTGAACACCACTGTTATCTTTATCTTTCTAGAAATAGATTCAATCCTATCCGTCGTAATGGGCTTGACAGCTCACCCTGCCGAAGTAGGGCATACAAGGCCCCTTGACTTTCTAGCCACATCCAAAGTGTCCAGACTCCTCTCTCCCAGTTCTGTTCCCCAAATGATTCAAATCATACTCATCTTTCAAGAACACATTCTAAAGTCATGAGGTATTTTCTAAGCCTGACAATAAGAATGAATCATTTACTCTTTACATTCTCACAGCCTTTATATAAGCCTAAATGATCACACTTAGTAATTAGGAATAATAAAAATTTATATATGTAGTATTCTCTCAGAGTAACAAGACTTGCACCTTTGTATTTATCTTTTTTCCTAAATAATCTACACACGATAAATTCTATTTCTTAATTATAATCTTAAGAAATCTAAGTAATTAAAATTTCATTTGGGGATACAGGAACTGGGAGAGACTTTTAGCACTCCCATCCTAGTATTTCTTTATATATATTATATTATATATTTTAACGATATCCCATAGGCCCATTACTATGCATCAAAACAAAATATATTTATTATGTTCACATACAACTTTCATTTAAAATATTATATATAATTTAATCTACTTGCTCTTCTTTCATTTAAATGCTGTTCATACCCACTAAAATACTGTCTTCACAAACTGATATTCAGCGGCAATCTACAACTTGAAAGGCACTAGTCTAGTTCAAATCCTTAAATAAAGAAATGGGAATCCAGGATGACTATAGGAATTCCCGAAGTTCCTGAAGAAGCTTAGCTAATGTCAGTCAGACACTGCACTCTAAGGCACCCGTCACACTGCCTAGGCGACTGTTCCGCACAGTCTCGATGTGCATGTGTATTCTTCCCATTGGTTCAAGAAAAACCTGAAGCGCCCAATGAGTACTCAAAGCTCTACTCTGGACAAAGGAATGAGTCTCCTTTAATATTTAATATCACTTATAAATTTACTCATAATAATCCCTATTAAATAGCAACGATATAGACTCAGAGGGTCTAGCTTCGACTAATTACACTAGAGGGCACTTCTCAGTATCTCTAGACTTCGACACTAAGTGCATCTTTCTCAGAAAGTGTGTCACATTCCTGGAATTTCAGAGCTACGGTCTTTTAATCCATTACCAGTTTTCTACCAAGGGATTACTGCCTTGTTTTTCTTACATTAATTATATATAGAATCCTCAGGCAGAAATTCTGACAGAAAGAATGGAAATGAGCTAACCAGATGCTATTTTAATTAAAAAGAGTACATGCAAATAATTCATTTTGAATAAGAATTCAATAAAGGTTTAAAATTATTTTTATTTGTCAGTTTTTGTTGTTCAAATAAAAACCCCATGTTAAAAAGCTTATCGCATTTGATTACTAATAATGCAGAGTAGTCTATTTAGAGCTTCATCTGCAAGTTAATAAGTATCTCAGCATTATTTGGGAAGAGAAAACATAGGGAATACAAAATTATCTGATGGTTACCTCACTTTAAGAAACTGAACTCTGGGGCAATATAAAAGGTATATAATTATGCAGATAATTGTAAAAATATGTCTTTTCCATCTAAAACGATACACTGTAATACAAGCTATTTTACATTGCTTCAACAAAAAAGGTAAAATGCACGTGTTGCACCCATGCTTCTCAGAAGATCCCCAAGGGGGGTCAGAGGTCAGTCTGTAGTAAGTGCTGATTAACAGCATCACCCAACACAGGGTTCATTTAAGTTAACTGCTTCCTAAGATGGCCTGTGTAGATTTTCACAGAGCTATGGTTAAGCGTAATTTGTCCCTGTTTTAGAGTACCATCAGCTTGGAATTGTTTCAGTGTACACCTTAACAACAGTAACAGGTTATTCAAATATGCAGGGGGTGGGGAATTATGAGCATCCCAACCTTTAATTAAATCACAGAGTGAGGTTTTGAAGTAGTAAATTAACAAATCACAATGAATCCTCAATCCGGTAGTCACGGAAACTACTTTGCCTCTGCCATAATAGCTGCGAACCGCACCTTGCCCTTTTTTGACGCCGCGCCTTGTCATGCATTCTGGTCAGAGACTGAGCAACTAGCTCTTCTATTCCTCTCAGTCAATCATGCAACCCACACTGAGCTCGCCTGAACAGGGCGGTGCAGCCACACAGACTCTGAATTTAAAGCCATTCCTTTTCTACATGGAGCGGTAGTTAACTAGTGAGCAGCAGTATATTCTTATTGAGCTTTAGATCAGAAATGGAACCAAGGCGCCTTGGCAGCCCTTAGAAGCTGTGTTTGTAGAAAGTTTTGGCTGATTAGAACCAGTAATCACTAATATCTTAACATAAAAACCTCAACTCAATTCAAAAAAATTCTTTGGATATAAAGATGAAATACTAAGATTGAAAAAGTTATACACAGATATTTACATTAAAACATACATTTAACATTTATAAACCAAATGTAAGTAAAACAGTAAAATCAATGCCATGTTATTAATAGCTCAAAATGGTTTACTTAACTTTTCCCTCATTATTTCAATTTTTCATATTAGTCATTTTTAGAATAATAACTACCAAAAAGTAAAATCCTGAAACAAAATTCACAATTTTATGTCTCTAATTTCATAGTTTCCATTATTTATTATTTCGATTTCCTTAACTACATCCCATTAAAAAGACTTGTTTTCTAAAATAACTCTACTTGTTTTCAAAATTACTATTTTAGTTCATTTTTTTGTATTTTGGAACACTATTTTTTAGATCACCTAATTCTGAAGTTCCCTCTGCTCAATTCAACTACTAATGTAAAAGTAATATTATGAATATGCTTTTATCAGTCTACATTAAAAATCAAAATTATCTTCTTACAACTACCGTGATTCAGTGTACTTACTTTTTTTTCTGTTTTATTTACTTAAACTCGACAATGGGTCACACATAAATCATGTTTCTCTAGAACTGGTGACTTACCTAACTATACAGATAGTAACACTGGTTATCAGAGTTTTTGAGACAGTAAATGAAACAGTGCATACAGAGTGTATAGCTCTGTTCAATATATGCAGGGTGAAGCAAAAACAGTTTTACAGTTCTGAGTATACAAGACAGTTTATTCTTATATTCCTATTTATTTATTATTATATACTTTGCCATAGGAACAACTGTAAACCTACTATCACACTCTGTATTTATTCAGAAATCATTCAATAAACTTTAGTTTTCATCACTATCAATTTCCCCATTTTTAATTTAAAATTAAAATACCAGACAAAAAAACTACACTATTTGGAAAAGCAGATCAAAAAAATTGGTAAAACTTTAGTAAAATAAAACCACAATATCCTCTAAGAAACCGTATTCTGTTAACATAATTCTAGGAGGAAAGAAGGTGGTAAGGTTCTTTAAAAATCATTCACAAAAATGGGGCTGTTCTCTTAGGATGAACAGTGAAAAAAATGATTTTATCTGAAAACAGAAAAAAATTCTTATCAATCCAAAACATTTCTATAAATAAAAAAATTAGCAAATAAAGACTTTTTATTTTCCTATTTGTAGTGTGTCCCTTCCACCATGCCTACAATTCTGGTTGCAAAAATAGCATGCATCTAAGATTTGAAAAAAGAAAAAGAAAAGAAAAAAATCTGTATCTTGCCTAAGTTGGGAAGCAAGAAAACTACTTAAAAATTTAAAAATAATGTAATTTTTATGGGAATTCAGGTAGGATATTAGAAATGGAAAAATAACAAAGTTGAACTGGCTGATACCTGGAAGAAGAGAATCTAGCATCAACATGCATTAGTAGTATTAGGAGGACCCAAGGGTAACTTACCACGTAAAGTAGCCAGGACATAAGAAATCTCATAGTATAAAGTTTATTGTTACATATTTTCTCCCCATTTTCACATGAAGCACTAATAAGCCCATCGTAAGCTAAAAATAACCTAAGTCAAAAATGCAATTCATACATGTAACCTACTGAACATTACAGCTTCGCTTAGCCTACCCTAAACCTGCTCAGAACAATTACCTTACCCTGCAGCTGGGCAAAATCACCACACTGCCACTGCCCAGCACCACAGGTGAGTATTGGACCACAAGAAAAGATCAAAATTCGAAGTAGTTTCTACTGAATGCGAATTACTTTCGCACCATCATAAATTCAAAAAATCATAATCCAAATCATTTTAAGTCAAGGACTATCTGTCTTTTATTTTAGAACTAGTAACTACAAAGTGTCCTTGAAAATAGGAGGGGCAGAAAGGTCTTTATACTTCTTCAAAAATTTACATCAAAGCTTCAATACTCATCCAAACAGGTGTGAAAACAACATGATCCCAGATGTTCCTAGTGGCCACACTATGTTAACTCAACACTTAAGTGAATATTGGTATCTAATTTTCCTGGTCCAACCAATAACTCAAAACCAAAACTACTTTTGTAGTGCTTTAGTACTCAAGTAGTATTAGCTGTAGTATTAATACTTAAAAAAAAACTTCAGCTTAAGTTCTCATATAAAATACACACCATGAAAATAAAATGGGTAACTTCTCAGACCAAAGCAACATATCCTGCAAAATCCTTTCTCTTCCAATGAAACACAGTTTGCCTTAACTGGGGAGGTTAATTATGTGCTTTGATTCCACAAACCAACTGATGCAGCCAGCTGCATTGCAAATAAGAGTCAACAGAGACAGTTTGAGCTGTCAACAAAAGACATAATTAAGTAGAAAAAACTGCTGTTCATAAAATACAGCCACGACATTCAAAACTTTGAAAACAAAGAGGGACAACAAGATTTGGACTATATTGTATACTCAGTGCATCCTACCCACTACCAAATAGGGTTAAATAAAAACAATCTAAGAGAAAGCTCACAAAACATATCTGTGGAGAAGTTTCATGCAACTGAAGTTTAAAACTCATTTTCTCAATTAGAATTTCACAAAATAAAGCCCTGCATAAAATGGTTGAGGGTCTGTTTTCCCAATTCTGCTCATCTACATGCATTGGAGAGGTTGATATATTCCATTTAACAAATGAGTTAGGTAGTAATTATCTACCAGAACCAGTTGAGAGGGACTAGTACAGCATCCGATGAACTGTAAAAATAGACTCCTTATTTTTTCAGTTTAAAAGATGTCATGGAAACAAAAGGCATTTAGTCTCTCCCTCAGGGTTATCTTCTACCTATAAAGTTAACTTGTATGTTTACAAAGTTTCTAATTTTTCAAACTTTGCTCACGTTTATTATGTCATTATCCATATAAACAGCTCTAATTATTTGGACACGCTTTGCAGAAAGCATGATTTCTTTTTACTGATAAAGGGTATTTTTTATCGTTAACTTTTTTAGATAAAATTGACTTTCACTGTGATGAATACTGAAGATCCCAGAATCCATGTGGAACACTGTAGTAGTAGTATATTTGACTAAAATCCTTCAGTAGGTTTGCTAGAAAGCAGTGTCTCTTAGTCAAACAGTAGCTGAAGCCAGTAAACTGCAAACCACAGGATTATTGCGGGGGGTGCAGGTTAATATCACTACCATGTCAAAAATGGTAGATGCTGCTGTACTAGTTAAAGTCAGGATTTGAGGTGTTAGGACTAAGGGATCTTAAAATCCTGTTCTACAAAAGAATCTAAGTTAAGAAAGACTTATGGCTGACTTAATTTTCCATCTCTGCACAAAGCAGAGAAGGCTGTTTCGTGTCTTTTAAGTAGACAAGGAACATCCAACTACTTAAGAAATAACTTCCCTGATGATACGTGAGGCTTGAGTAACATGCTAGAAAGCACTCCAACAAGGGCACCCATAAAGATACTCAAATGATCACTCTATGAAAAAGGGTAACTTGAAAAATTATTATTTCTTCTGTTCAGATTAGGAATCAAACAAATCTCATCATATTGACAGGACTTGTTTTTGTGACAGTGCTAGTAATCAGAACTGAAAATCAAATTATACCTGTTTTATACCTGAGTTTCTATAACGCTTGATTTTTTTTTACTAGTTATGAAGAACAGTCATGGTAAGAACTCCTTTGTGCTTCATGGGAAATATACCTTGAGCAAGTGCATTTTAACTATTTTCTTCTGGGTTGAGTCATCACCCACCAATCAAATAGTTATAAAGTTTTCAAAAAGGACTTAAGAGTTGTCTAATATGCTAGATGAAGGAATAATAGCCTACATCCAAGTGTCTGCCCAAGGATACACATTTAGTGGCTACTTAGCAACAGAGGAAGATCACAACAAATTATTTGTTTTAACTCTGATAATTCCAGTGCCTTCATTTACTCATAATTATTTTTAGAATTTTCCTGTTTGTTCAATAATAACCCTGTGTTTTAAGGATTGGTCAATTTCTCCAGATATTTCCTTAACACGCTGACTGAATCTATTCGCCTCTTTGCATTTCTAATCTTACAATGCTACTTTCAGTCTAATCCTAGCCTGGAAATAATTCAATAGTCTCAAAGCCAATCGGACGTAGAGGTCAGTCGTTGATGGGGTGGAGGCATGGGTAAGAGTGAAGCAGATTGATTGTTTTCCTATTTGACTTCATTGTTAGGCTAAAATTATTTGCTTTAATGAAATGGTTTTATATGACATATCTTCTTTCAGAACGTATGTTTTGAAACTGTTAATTTTTGTTATAAGCCAACTGTGCCAGAATCCAATACAACCAAAATGCTATCATACTATGTATCACGTACATCTTTTTACGAAAACAGTAATTCCCCGTGTGTTCACGCACAGGACTCTAAACCGCACAGGCCTGTATTTATTTCAAATTGCCCATAATTCCACTCACTGTAGTCTTTAACCTTTTATGTGACATTGAGCTGCTTTATAATTATAAAATAGTTGAAAGGACAACCTGTTAATTTAAATGGGACACATTACAACATCTCTCTCTGGTACTATAATGTTTTAATTTCTTTTTTGAAGACAAACCATTTGGAAAGTGACCATCTGCTAGTGTGTTAGTATTATTCAGGAAAAGTAATGAATAAATGTCCTTTGCTGTGAGAAAGAGACCATCATAATGAAAGAAATTCAGAAAAATAATATGAAGCTAACAGACTCGAGTGCAATGTAAAAAGGATTTTTCATTAATTATTTACAACTTTCAAACAAAAGAATAATTTTTAAATGTATGCTTTAATCAAAAGTAAAAGTAAATCTTCTAAAACCAGTTTTATACCAAGTCAAGAAATGTTAACTAAGCAAACAATTAAAAAAACAAACTTACTATCAATTCTTCTCATATTTCTTAAACATCTATTCATATATACATAGGCTATGTACCCAACAAAACTATCTTACAAACATATAAAAATAGTAACATATTTCATAGCTTGCTCTATTTTCCTGTATTTTGAAACATGTTCCAAAAATGTATGTCATCAATATTCAATGAGCAGGGTAAAATAATAGTTGGTTATTTACAAATAAATTATTATAAGAATGTCAAATCAATTAACGGATTTCCAATCTATGTTATAGTAATTTCTGCGTATGTGTAATGTGTGACCTACAGCAAGTATATAAGATAAGCTGTGTACCTAATGAGAGACTCCACCTTGTCAGGTTATATTAGGGAAGAAAAGCAAGGTAGGCACTGTAATAGTCTTCCTATGCCTGAAGTATGGGCTTTGAAAATAACTGTATTCACTGGGAAAACTATGACCTCCCTAAATCTTTAGCAGAGCTTAACAGAAAAGAATAAAAACTTCTTTCAAAATTCTAGTATAATTTTAAGACCAAAAACTGCAAATGCTTCTTCATTAAACCTACATAGTATTCTAATATAGTAAACAAATGGAAAATTACAGATTTTGATAAATATTCTTAGTCTGTTTGTGAAATCTGTAAACATCATTTACAGAGATTTTCCTTTCCTTCAAACACAATTAAACTGCCTTTGTCAAGCCTGACTCATGATTAACTACAGTTAAACACTTTCAACAGTTCTGATTGCTGTTAAGCAGATAAACTATACTCAATAACTTTAAAGGGCAAGGTATCCATATAACTATGTATTTAAGCCAGCAGCAAAATTTCTTTTAAGATCTAGCTTTAACCTTTTCCTCAAAAATATCAAGTGATTTTTTAAAAGGGTCTTAGTGCTTCACAAACATTAATTTCTTCAATCCCCCAACAGTGCTATTATCATCCTCATTTTAAATATAAGTAAAACAAGGCATAGACAGATTAAGTGGCCCAAGGTCATGAACAGGGGAGGACTCTTGTTTAAGACTAAACAGGCTGAGATTCACACTCAAACACTCTGGCCCTAGACTATGCTCTTAAGTACTATGTCATGCCACATTAGTCATCTCAATTGAAGCAATAAATTGTGATGCAGAAATAAAGGCAAACATTTTTTAGTTTGAAAGTCAATCCTGACAAATATCTCACTTTATGTCATCTTAAAGTGAGAATATCTATTACACTAAAATGTTGTTAACTTTGCTGGAACTCTCAAAAAAAGGACAAAAAATAAAAATACAGCAGGTCCTCGAGTGCAGTTTAATTATAATACTGATGATGAGGGGGCGGGGATGATTCCCTGCCAGAGCCACTGTCTGCGTGGAGTTTGCACGTCCTCCCCGGCCCTGTGTGAATTTTCTCTGGGTACTATGGTTTCCTCCTACAGCCTCAAGATGTGCACATGAGGTGAACTGGCATGTCTGCATGGTCCCAGTCTGAGTGAGTGGGGTGTGAGTGTGCCCTGCAATGGAAGGGCGTCCTGTGCCTGTCCAGGTTGGGGTCGCTCCATGCCCTGAGCTGCCAGGGACAGACCTCAGCCACCCACCACCCAGAACTGGAGTAAGCGGGCTGGAAAGTAGTTACCTTACTTGTGCTTATTCATTTTTCTTAAATGTATGTATGGCTCATAATTATTTCAATGTTTAGCATTAGAAGGGTTTGGGGTCTCTACTGAGATGTCTGGTGATGTTTTTTTGATCAGAAATATACTGCAGACGGTTTATATCAATTATAAATTGATCATTTATATCAATTAGCCTATGGTAAAATTGGCTTCATTATATGCTGTTTCACTTAAAGTTGCAGTTTCCAAGACCTACTGAAGACATTAAGTGAGGAATTGTATTAAAAACAGTGATTAGTGAGACAGAAATAGTAAGACAAGATCAAAGGATGAGGAGTTGAACAGGAGTGGTTAAGATGAGCACCCAGAGAATCCTATTTCAGAAAAGTCATCAATTCTACTTTCAGTTCTGCTCTGTAAGAGGCTAGGTTGTTGATTTACACAGGGGGAGGGCAAAAGCAGGTTTACCGCTGTTTGCATGGAAAACAATACAATCATTAATAAATGATAATACAGGAATAAACTGTTTTTTGCATAACTGCAATTCTAAACCTACTTTTACCCATCTCTGTATGTTCATCCAGCACCAGTCCATAGCTTTGAAACTAAGACTGAGTTTCTGAAGCTGAGCTTCATCTGTAGAGTTAGCTGTATAAAAACCAAAGGCAGGGGGAAACAGTAAATACTAAGATTTTTTTCATTCTGAGGATTTTAGTTACTCCAATTCTGCCAGAGCAAAAATCAAGTCATGAACAATTTCTCAAGTTAAAAATGAAGGGGTTGGATTAAATCATCTCCAAAGTCCTTTTAACTTCTACAGTATTTAACTTAGTCAATCAAGTTAAACAAGCATTTATTGATACTCGGGTAGCTCCCCTTGTTATTACAGTGTAAATCGGGGTTTTCTCTTGTGGTCTGTAATCATCTAATAGAATCAATGTAAAAAGTAATTTAGCACATTTAAATAAGTGTAACAGATCACATATTTTTCCACTTAGTATAATTAAGAGCTTCACAGGAAAATAATATATATTGACTACAATATAATGAAGATATAGCCTTAAAAATACATGTTGGCATTCGGAAATGTTATTTCAGAGTAGAATACATACAAAGTTATGACAGGAGGAAATGAAAAAAGAGACTAATATACAAGTATTTGCTTTAGAAACATATCAGGAACATATATTATAAAGACTACTTGAATCTCATTTCTGGCCAGGTATTAATTTTTAAAAACATTTTAATGCATTTGTATCATATAAGTCAGATGAAGAAAGCATTTTGATGGTTTACCTTTTTTCAATATTCTAAGCATTAACTTAAATATGCCAACTTTTTAAAACAACTTTAGCTGTTACATTAAAGACCCCCCAAAATGGGAAAACTTCTCAAGGTCTAAGTTCTTGTTCAAATGAATAAAGACTATTCCACAAGCACTTGATATACAGAGTATTCTCCTGTATGCACGTCAAAAAGTTGAATTACTATAGCAAATGCATAATTGATTTATGGGAGAAAGAGTTCAAGGGAAGGACATCATATTAACTGTGCATTAAAAAGGCAGAGTGAAAGAAAATGTACCTCTCTGGAACATTTTTAAAGCCACATTTAAAAGTGCAAATACCAGATACAGGTGATGCTCACCATTTCACATCAGCATGGAAGTCACACAATGAATCTCAAGTCCCCCTCCAAAACACCACAAAGGACATGCAGGTTATATATTAAGTCACAAATAAAAGGCAAATTTTTTCCATGTAAACATGTAAGAGGGTTCTGCACACAAATACTACTCTAAAGAATAAGATTTAACTATTGTTCCAAGTTTACAAAGTACACGAAGAATCTAATCACAACATGGTGCAATATTAAATAGACTCAAATACATCACAGTTCAAATCCTACTTAATAACAATGCAATTAAAAATCTATTGAATACAACATATTTATAATGTTTCTCTCACTCATAATCATTACAAAGGTGCTCTAATAAACTTTACTTAGTAATCTTGTGTTTTGAAACATTATCCTCATACCCTTATGAATAGCTACTCAAGCCAGTCACATTTTCAACCAAAAAGAAGATAAGCATTATTAGGGAAGTGGGCTGGCAGCTGGACAGTTGTTCCCTCTGCCTGTCATATCCTTTAATGCAACTCTGATTTGCCTTTGTTCTGACAGCAGGAAGCAGCTGCTTGCAAATGAGCCACCACCCCTAGGCTGCCTCCTATTACTCCCCACTTTTATTTGATGAGATCACTTACTGCAGGGATTTTGGAAAGAAAGATGTGCAGCCTATAGAATTAAGAGTTTAGAACATAAGGCGGCCAGGTATTTTTCTTTTGGTAGCATGAGCAAATCAAAACAAAGAGTTTTCTGCTCATTTAACAAGTCAATTTTTTTCCTTTAATAACTGATTTCAAAATCTAGAGCTGTATCAACAAAAGCACATGACTGTTCCATAAATCCTTTTCTTTAAATCTACATCACACTAGTATGAAAGACAGACTTAGTCACAAAGCAGTATTTATAAGCACATATTAATAAATACTAAGATGTTGCTCCTCTGCTGTTTTACAATGAGACAGTTCAGATCTGGAAGATAGGAACTGAAGAAATATTTTGGGAAAACTTAAGGCTACCTTACAAATTTTTAAATTTTAATAAGAACTTCATTTATAAATAATTTCATTCAGGGTAAAAAGGCAGGGGACTGCAGGATAAAAAGTTTCACAATTTCATTCTACGTTGATCGTTACCCTTTAATGAACCTTACAAAATACAAATTAATATGGACTGAAACTTATTATTAAGATGTTTCATCTATGTTCCACCATTGCTCCAAAAGGTATAATTGACACTATAAAGCAAGGCTCAACTTTAATTTTCAGCTTGACCTATGATCTTCAGAAGGACAACGCTACATTATGACAATCGCATACAATTAAGTTGTTTCCAGAGAGAGGCATGCAGCAAGAGTGGAATGGCAAGGTTTCAACGCTGCGGATGAACATAAGCAGGGCAAGTTGGAGCAACTGCCCTCCTACATGAATCACGGTTCTGTAGTTTTGGAAGTTTATGAGTGGGAAAAGATCTAGGAAACTCTTTACACGTTCTTAGGATAAAACTACCAAAATGTCAAACAAATCTATAGTTGATTATTCAAAAATGTAGTTTCTCACTATTCCATCTCTTGACCTACATATCTAAAATTAGAATTTTGTATATTTTTGTCATCTTGATACACAATACAAACATCAGAAGGAATGTGAGCCTATAGTAAACTTTATTAATGGATAATCAAAAGAAAACTAAACCTCTATTTAGCAACACTGGCACTTTTGATGCATGCAATTGATGTGTCTTGATGGTAAAAATTAGGTATTTCTATATTGGGGGGTAGAGAATGAATTTCCTTCATTCTCTACTCAAAGATTGTAATTTTAATCACTGAATATACTATCCATATTTTCCAAAATTCTAGCCTTTTTCTGATATACTTGGCATATTTTACTAGGTCTTGCCTTGTATGGAAGGTATTTGGACTCCTAAAAATATTTCTACTGCCTTAGCTAATCTTACTTTGGACACTTTGTGAGGGCTACTCCCTTTCCTCTGATTTTTAGGCACAACTCTGATCTACCACGTGTGATGTTCAGTGGGTTTTTCTACGTTTCAGTCAGAATGTGTCAAAGCACGTTCACCAAGTACCATATTTAGAGACATTAAAAAGTATTATACCTGATTTATATTTGATTATCTAGTATTAACAATTATTCACATAATAAAAAATTAAAAGCTAATGGTAATCCCTTATAACAGCCTTCACTTTTGCACAGATTTGAATACTTTAGTAATTCACTATTAAGAGTATAAGACAGCTGATTTTAAGCTTCATTTATATTCAGAGGCAAGCAAATTACTAACCCTCTTTCCCATCCCTCCACTTTCCTTCCAGCATATTAACAGCAGGTGGTCTCTCCACAGCATCTTTGAAATAGGTAGGTGGCTTAAAATGCCTTTACATGTCAGGCAAGACCCTGTGTTTAAAATAAACATGAGCTTTAACTTCATCATTTTCTCTACAAGATGCACTAATACAGAATAAACACAGTACTTAGTTTGTTCTTATTTTAATCTACATTCCACTTAATGGTTTCACACCATAAATTTCTTCATTTTAATCCTGCATGTTCTCCAAAGAGTTAAGCATTTAAGCTAATAAAGCTGACAAAATGATCTAGTAAGAAATTATAAGTATTTCTGTTATCTTATTTTATGTTTTTGCACACTCCAGACTTGTCAGCATTCCTTTATACCGGTGAACACTAAAGCACATTTTATCACCATCACAGTAGGAAAATCATGATTACGTTGGCTATGTACTTACTAGCTGTAAGAAATCTAGAAAATGTCTCAGTGTCTTCAGTTGGCAATGATTTTTCAGAAATAAAAGTACAAATTAAAATAATTTCCAAAGACATATGCTTCCTTCTCCTTAGGCTGACATGAGTACAATGAGAGCTGGACTAAAACACAAGTCAATCAGCACCAATACTTAATACAGTGTGAATGAAGATGTCTTTCTGACAGAAATATGTCAATACAAAAAAGTCAGAGAATATGAAAATAATCAGCATACAAGAGCTTTCACAATAAAAGTATGAAAAACTAAAACCAAACACTTTAAAAATAAGAATCTTTTTCAGGGAGAGGAGGAGATTCTACCACTTAAACAGTTATTTCAAAAAAAAATCAAATCTTCTAAGAATATCTCTACAAGTTCTTCATTATTTCTTTGGCCTGTTGCCTTTCTTTGAGATTAGACAGTCGATAGGGAATAAACCAATTTATATCCTCATCTTTTAAAAAAATGCAAAACTTAATTTCTTTTTTTTAACTTATTTATTTATCTTTAGAGGGGAGGGTTAGGGAGAGAAATATCAATGTATGGTTGCTTCTTGTGTGTCCCTTGCTGGGAACTGGCCTGCAACCCAGGCATGTGCCCTGACTGGGAATCAAACCATGATCCTTTGCTTTGCAGGCCCATGCTCAATCCACTGAGCTACACCAGCTAGGCCAAAAACTTAATTTTTAAACAATTTTAATCTATCAGAAACTAGTGGCAAATTAATACTTAAAGTCAATGAGAAATGAAGACTTATTAAACGCTGACTTGAAAAGTACTTTTATTTTTCATTTTCCACCAATAACAACCATTTACTTTAAGTTCTATAGTCCATCTGATCAGATTAAAAAATATATTGTCTTCAAACAAAAGCAGGAAAGATGATCATTTACTAATGCTTTAAAATAGCAAATACCTTTAACTAGGTAAAAGTGTACAAATAGTTTTAAGTAGTTTTAAATAAATACTGGTCAATATAAACATAAAATTTTTCATGAGCAGAAAAATGTATGTTTTTGGTTGTTTTGACTAAGCTAACATATAAATTAATAAAGTACAGCTACAAACCATTTTATAACTGTATTAACACCAAGAAAAACCAGAATCTTGATCACTTCATTATACTCTCCTACAAGGAAATGTAAAAGTGCTTTCATCAGTACTAGTTCTAACAAAATTAATTTTTAATTTATATTCCTGCATCTTGAAAAAATATGCTCACAATTTTCAAATATGCTAAAATTAGATTATCATTATGGGTGCTTTCCAAAATGTGAAACTATTATTTGAAATTGGTTAAAAGTCCCCATTTTGACCTTTGTTTTATTTGAAAACTGATTCCTGCAATTAGAACTGTCACCCTTTCAAGTCTTATGTTGTGTTACAATACATCAAAACGTTCCAAGAAAGAATTAACAGGAGTAGTTAGTTTTTCTTTAGTGTTTCACGTATGAGAAAGAAACACTGGTCATTCCTTGTTTTCCGGCAAGTAGATCGTTAAGTGCGATCCAGGGAATACAAAGGTTCCGATTCAGATAACAGGAGTAAATAAAAGTTCTTGCTGAAGCCTTCAGTTTCAAAAAATATTAAGTATGGAAAAATGTATTTTCAATAAATTAACCACATTTTATTCTTTTAATAAAAATGTCTCATGAATATATACCAAAAGTTTTATGTGTAGAGATACACACACCAATATGCATGAAATTAACTGAATAATTGCCTGGCAAAAGCCAAGTCTTTCATTCCATACAGATCTTATGAAGTTACTAATTTTTTGTCATTGTCTGAGGAAGGAAAACATACATTTCCTGGTAGTTCAATTTTGACATGGTCCTGCACTCAACAGTTCTCAAGATATGTAGCTATTAAACATAAAATTTGACAATGAAAATCAAATTACTGACAAATTCTCATGTAAAGATACAGACACTTAACAAGTGAATACAAAAGAATTCAAAATTAACCATGACTTCATGGGGACTCTATTCAAATTTCCTTTGGTGGGGACTAATAAGTCTACCTGAATAAACAGAAAATATGTACCTGAACATCAAATGTATCTTACCCCATTTTAAGTCACCGTATTTTTATAGTTTATAAACATTCCATTAGTTAATGGTTTTAATCAATTTGACTAACATTTCTCCTTCCTTCCTCTCTACACAACACTGAGAAATTCTACTTCTTTATAAATTATAAAAAGTGTAGTTGAAGTAGTTAAACTACACCTATATGTACTTTCCTATTATGATATGTTTATACGTATACTCAGGTTCATTAACCATGGCTGAAAGTTACTATACTGGTGACGTAATACTAACAATAACAGAGATGGCCAATATTAAGTGGATTTTGTGGATAGAGAAACGGCAAGATTACAGTCTCCATTAAGAAAAAAAAAAAAAAGACTGATCTATCTTACAGTGTTTAAAGTTAAGTAGATCAAGGTCTTCCAGTCCTCATTAAACAACAACAACACAAAAATTATTTTAATCAGAAAACTCTGATCAGGCCCTATATTTTTCTATATTTTTTAAAGATTTTATTTATTTATCTTCAGAGGGGAAGGGAAGAAGAGAGGGAGAGAAATGTCAATGTATGGTTGCTTCCATGCATCCCCTGCTGGGACCTGGCCTGCAACCCAGGTATGTGCCCTGACTGGGAATGGAACTGCAATTGTTTGGTTCACAGGCCTGCGCTCAATCCACTGAGCTACACCAGCCAGGGCTATTTTTCTATTCTTACAGTATCTGAAAATAACTGAAAACAAACACATCTCGAACGCAAAAAAAAAAAAAAAAAAAGACCTGGAAAAACTCCCCACAGAATAATTTTGGTGCTCTTCTATCTCAGCCAAAAGCACCAGCACCAACATCCATCCAGGTTGTAGGAGCCAGAAACCCAGTACTCATCCTTGACACACCTTTCCCATCACCTAGTCTGGCATGTTTTAATGTTTTAAATATCTCTCTAATTCATTCCCTTTTCTCTGTCTCTACTTTTAGTAAGACAATCCATTTACTGATCCTTAATCCCACTACTCTAGTAACACCCTTTCAAATCTCCCTGAATACACAGTATTTTAGTTCTATTCACCCCACTTGACAATATTTTCTATACACATACACACCTATCCAAAAAGAAACTCTTTAAATAATTTTTAAATTTTTTTTAATTACAGTTGACATACAATATTATATTAGTTTCAGGTGTAAAACATAGTGATTAGACATTTATGTAACTTACGAAGTGAAACTCCCCTAAGTTTTGTATCATTCTAACAACATATATACTGCAGTTACTACAATATTACTGACTGTATTTTCTATGCTATCTCTTGCATTTCTGGAACTATTTTTAACACTGCCAATTTGTTCTTAATCCCTATCATCATTTTCACCTCGTCCTCCAATGCCCCTCCCATTGGCAACCATCAATTTGTTTTCTGTATCTATGAGTTTCTTTCTGTGTCAGAGCTTTATTATTCAGTACATTTCAAGGGCAAGCTATTCTGTGTCTATGTGAAATATATTTGTCTAGTGGTTGCTGCTCAACCTTCATCAGATCCTCCAAGGAGACCACATGCTCCAAAATTTTAAGAACCACTAAGAACTGTAAATCTAGTAAAGTAAAATTGTCAGAGGACATAAAGACATAATAATCTAAAGTAAACAGAAAAAAAATGTTATTCATGGATGGTTAACTCCTGATAATGTCATGCAGATTAAAATTTTTTAAAAACATGACTTATTCTTGACTTTGCAATATTTAGCTTTCCTTTATAATTGTATTTCATTTAGGTATTTAGCAATTCTAAGTGAAGAAAAAGCAGTGCACCCAACCATACATTTTTTTTAATGTTTGTGAAGGAAGAATTAATCTACAGATGATCAGATATTGCTTTACACAATTTATTTAACTAAACAGCTTTCACGCATAGAGTTAAATATAAAACTCACTCATTAGCCTCTATTGTGCTTTCCTTCTTATATAGAGAAGAGTTGCCTTCTACTGTCAGACCTACTGACACAGATCTAAGAAAACCTACATAGCACACAACCTGGTGTGCACACAGCAAAGGAAGTCAGAACACCTCAGGGAAGAAGCTCGTTTGTTTTTGTAACACCCAAAACAGTGCTCCCTCTTCCCATGGGCTCAGCAAAAAATGCTACATTATCCACCAGTAAAGCAAAACACTATTATATACAGGCTATTTTTTTGTTACCTCTAGATAAAGTAGATGTTTCCAAACAGTGAGATTTTAGTAATCATCAACCACTAATCACAATAGTAACTTATTGACAAGATCAAGTAAAAGGCATAAGAATTTTGACAAGTGAAAACACTATAATTTGTAAAACAAAGTCAATTGGCTACAATTAGATCTCTAGAAATATTTTACAAAGTTATCTTCTCCTTCTCTCCTATCTTCTCTAAAAGGCTGGAAGAGGAAAAGTTGCAACTTAAATTTACTTAAGAGAAACTACTTAAATCAGTGGAGCTCTGTTCTGTTTCCCAAAGTTTAAAAAGTAACCACTTTTTTATGTAACAAAGATCTCACTTTCTCCTTTCTAGAAACACAGTGCAATTCTCAAATAACTCTATGTAATTTATAAGCACAGATAGCAATTTATATTCTAGTAATGAAAGTTTTTTCTTGCCACTTTTAATTCTGTATTATGAGCTCACTCTAGGTTAATGTTTGTTACAAGTCATGTAAGATTGTGATTCATTCTACACACAATGTCCTGAGAGTAACTACTTCGTGCAAAATCCCAGTGAGATATTACTGTATTTTGTGTAAGATATACAATGAAGTTAAGAGCTCAATCATTAAGACATGCCTGCAGCCCCCTAACTGGTGTGGCACAGTTGACTGGGTGTCATCTCACAAAGCAAAAGGCCACTGGTGCGATTACCAGCACAGCCTGGGTTGCAGGTTTGGTCTCCAGCCGGGGCATGTACAAGAGGCAACGGATTGATTTTTCTCTCCTACATCACGTTTCTCTCCCTTTCTCCCTCCCTCCCTCTAAAAATAAATAAATAAAATCTTAAAAACAAACAACAACAAAAAAAGACATTTCTTGTAGAAGTGGATCTTGTGTGGAAAATGAACACAAGAGTATAAAATATCCTATCAATTCAACATAGTTTTAATAAGAATTTCCAATAATTTTCATGGAAATGTATATGCAACTTATTACTTCTTTAAAATAACTTTTGACTGCCACGGTAACAGGGGGAATTAAAACTAAAATGCAGTTTTATTTCTTTAAATTTTTTTTGAGGCAATAGTACTCATTTATCTCGATATACTTAAAAAAATGCCAGGTATATGTAAATTGTACTCATTCATTGGCCCAACAGCTACTAAACATACTGTGTGCCAAGTACGATTCTATGAAATAAAACTTCAGGAAACAAAAATAAAAATGACAGGTTTCTGTCCTCATAGAGCTTACAGTGGGAGAGACATAGAAATAAAGTACTTATAGGGACCAGAACTGTTAAGAACAAAATAAATGGGATGATGTAACTTGGGCGGTACTTTCCATAAGATGGTTAGGCAATCTCTCGGGGATGATGTTAATTAGAGCCAAGACCTAAAGGATGAGAAAAAATCAGTGATGTGACAAGCCGAGGAATGAGTTCCAGACACAAGGAAAAAAAAAATCTGGCCTGTTCCGGAAAAAGAAAGCACGTTTGTAAAACGTTAACATTTCTTTCCTATTCCTCTGAGATCAGCAGGCCTTAACAGTAAGAACACGGACTCTGAAGCAATGGAGTCTGGATCCGAGTCTCAGCTGTACTAACTTACAAAATATTTCATTTTGGGAAGTAAGTTACTAAAATATGTTTAACCCCCGTTTTCCTCATCTACATAGTGGCCATTGATATAAGAAATCTTCAGCAAACAAAAATGCTCAATAAATTAATTCTTCCAGAACTGGTGCCACTTTTATCTTTCTGAACTTAATACCACCATCTGTTTTCTCTCTAAATTTTACAATATATGTAGAACATTTTCAGTAAAATTCTTTCAAACAAAATTTTCCATGTCCCTTGAAACAGTTGAGTTTTCATGGAAAGTTAGGATTGATGTAAGCCCTCTCTCCCCTCCCCCTTTGGGGTGGTGAGTTGTCTCCCAGGGGGGGTTTCTGTGGGGCACAGAGCAAAGGTTACTTACAAAGGCAACCTCACTTTACTGGGTATCTACTCGCAGGAAAAAAACAAACCATTGGCTCAAAAGTAGTAGTTAAAACTACCAATCCCACATTAGAGAAAATACAGTACATTAGGAAAAATCAGAGCTTACTCCCTAGAACAGTGAGGCTCCTAATCTGTGGTGCTCATAGGAAAGGGATCTGTTCATAATGGAAGGAAAGGAGGGGAAATCAAAATCTTTAACATAGTAACTATTCCATATCCCCAAATAAAAGTGACTAAAATAGAGTTGCAATGTAGTAAAGCTGCAAAAATGCTTCCAGTTTTCATGCTTCACATTTATCTTTGTATCAGTAAAAGTCTTAATTAGAAAATTAGATATAGCTTACTCACCAACTCTTACTTAATATTTCAATATATTTTAGCTAAGTAAGAACTGAAAGGTTGGCAGGGAAGTAACTCAAAGAATGTTGGGCACTGTGGTACCTGGTGTTGTCTAGCCGTTGAAAATTACATTCTAGAAAAGCAAATAGTGTAAGGTCACAGTGTTAGAAATATGAAATACAGGTGGGAAGCTGAAAGACCATGGAGCACTGGAGCACGTTAGCTAACTTAGTATCGCTTTTACATAGTTACGTCTGTCCATTCAGAGTGAATCGTGAACAGAGAAGAGGGCTAGGGACACTGACACATACGGAGAATCTGCTCTGCAAAACAGTACACGGGAGCTTTCACAAGTTTTAGAAATAATGTCAAGTATTTCAAATCCAAGAAGATAGGAAAAACTCATTTTCCAACTTAGCCGTAAATACAGTTATAATGATTGAACATTTTATATTACCAAAGATATGCAAATGATGGTGTCAAATTAAATAGAAACTGTATAATAATCATGCAAATATTATTTTCTTAATTTTAGCATTAATAAGCCATTGATCAACTCATTGCTCAGTTCATTCTCTAGTGCAGTATTTGCATATGTCAATGACTGTCATTTGCAGGAAGAAGAAAAAGAATTCTATGCACTGCCTCAGTGCTGTAGGAAACATTCAATTTCTTCTGAATCAGAGGCAGGGCCTCACTAACCATGTACACATTTGCCAAATGATATGCTGCCTTGAGACACATCACTTGGCAATTAATTTTGCATGCAACAAAATCTTCATGCTTAGCCAGTTCTGAGGCTCACACTGAGGGTCTTATTGTGAGAAGGATATAGGAATTAGGCCATGAAATACATGTGACGATTTACTATTTAGGGATGCTTATGACTGTTGCCATATCACTGTTAATCGTATCTATGGTAAGTAACTGCATAGTAAAGCATAAAATTAAAGTCCCAACATGTTGAAAACGTAACACGGTTTTCATTGTTTTAGTAACTTATAATAAACAAAAATTAAATCCCAACATTTTTAGCTCTTCCTCCACAATATATAAATGGACATATCATTATTTTTAACTTTGCAAGTAAATACTTAAAACTGTTGAAAAGTATCAGCTGCTGTCAAGTTTAATTCCTGGTATAAGAGTCTAAGGGTGACTTAATACTTGTGACACATACTTCACTAAGTTTGGGACAAATGTAGTGGCTTCTAATCTTTTCAGACAACTTCATTATTTTATTTTACAACTAATGTGTATATAACTCAACTACAAATCTTTTTTGGGTGAGAAATCATGCTCATTTATTCTGCAGCAGCTTGCAAGGACTCCGCGGTTTGTTGGGTTCCTCCCTTAATTGCCTCTAATGTAAACAATTAAATCTTGCTTTGCACTATATCAAATTTAAATAACAGCAAGAGACCCAGGCTTCCCCCTCTCTTCCCTTTCTCCATCCTTTAATCTGCTCACAGCAGCCCAGTCTCTGCAACCTGAGAATCCTCACAGGACAGGGCCCTGTTGTTGAGGGCCGTGTCACTTCCCTCAGATTGGGGGAGCTGTGGGGGAAGTAGTGAAGGAAAAGAATCCTCGAGACCTTCAAATTCTAGAGGAGGATACTTGCTGCGACCATCATTCGAAGCCGAGGCTCCTCAGGCAACTAAGCAATACGTAGAGGACAACACAGACGTGCTATGAGCACAGATACGCCATGACCGCAGACATGCTATGACCTGAGTCCCAACCACCGGTTACTGTGGTTTGGGGACCTCGAAAGTTTGCAATACAATATAAAGACCAACGGGAGCTGTCTGCTGTCCATTCTCGGTTCTCAGTCCTGCACAGAGTAAGCATCAACAGCCTGGGAACCATACAAACTGATTTCTAATGTGAGTCCCAACACCAGCTAGCTCCAGCCATTCATCCCACACACATCATCTAAATTCCTTGCACTGTTAAACCTCCATAACACAAAGAGTACTCTACCTCTGTAAAATCTATACAGAGTGTGGATTGTAAGAAAGTAGAAACATATTAAAAATCATACTCACAGCCTTCCACTGTCCACTCATTCTTCTTTGTGACTTAGAAACCGGCCTAGTTTTTATGTTATCTGCTTTCATGAGCAATTTTTTTTCCTAAGCCAAGGTCTGGTAATATCTCTTTCCTTCTATAATACTGTGAATCGGGGTCATTTATTCATTCTCCAGCAAATACTTATTTAGTATCTCCATATGTCATACACTGTTCTAGTTACATGGAAGACATTGGTAGGTGTGAAAAGTGATAGGTGAGCTTACTTGGTCAAATATAAGGGATATGAAAAATTACACATTTCTTTATCTGGAATTTATAAAAAGTAAATCTAGTCTGGCCACTCCTGCACCGACCCAAAAAAGACTTACATTCCATCAATCATCTGCTGGGAAACTCATTAATTCATTGATCTACTGAGCATTCATCAAATATCTATGCATTTAAAAATACCAGTTGTACCTTGCATGTTCCTGAGGTCTGGGAACGCACACTAGCAAGAGACATGGCTCCTTTCACAGAGGACTACTGCAGTCCAGAGCAAGACAGAAAAAAAGTGGACAGGGACTAGGGAAAGTTCAAAAATCAGT
>PVKM010010263.1:0-14297 GCA_004027735.1 Carollia perspicillata
ATTTGTACTGAGGTCTCCTGGCTCTGAAGCCCAGTAACAGGGCTGGGCTGGGTCACAGCCCAGGGAAGGTGAGTAATCAGGGGCATTGAGTAGAACCCATGCTTCTCCACTCAAGATCATTACCAGTTTTCCTCTGACAATGGCTGGTTAGTGGTAACTTGTTAGTGGCACAAGAGTGACACCCAGTGGCTTCGGCTGGAAATTACAAGATCAGTGATAACTTGTTCAACTCTTTTTTACCTCTGTACCAACCAGTCCGTCAGTTGCCATCTCTAAACAGGTGAAGTAGAACAGCTGACCTCGGGAGTAACATGGAATAACATCACCTATGGCTACTAATAGCTTATGGAGAATGGAAGAAATGAGAGAGCTGTTTTCGAGTTTTACAGAATATATGCAGGGAAAGGTTGCAGCTGGGTGTTGGAACAGTGGACAGTGGGCCATGAAGCAGGAGACAAGATAGTACTCCAGGGTTTCTTGTCGCAGATGTATGTATGGACTGGAAATTTAAACCCAGAAGAAGCAGGAGCAGTAACAGGGAGGCAGCCTTCTAAGGAAAAACATTGTTATCCCTGGTGGAGGGGAGACCAGAACTGAATGTCTTATGGAGTGTTACATCCAAGGAAGTGTATCCTCAGGATGCGTGGTCTGTCTCATTCGGGGGCCTGATGATGAAGGGTGCGCCAGGCTCCCCTGGGGCTCAGAGCTTTCTCCCTAAATGTGGGTGTTTCTTTGGTGAGCCCAGTATCAGATAGGAGGTTTGTCTGTTACATAAGATTTTCCAGGCTAGAGTAAAGTAAAAGGATAAGCTTTCTCTCAAAGAAGAAAAAAGGTGTTTGGAAGTTTTCCAAATACTTTTTCTTTTTTCACTCCTTTAGGGCCATCTTTCTACCCCTTCTATGTTCCTTGGAATGTAATTACTTAGAAATTGTAACTTCTTTAGTAAACAATATATGGTAGAATATCTACTTTTATTCAGTTATAAGTCATGCACCACAAAATTTACCATTTTAAATTGTGCAATTCAGTGGTTTTAAATATATTTACTCTAAATTCAAGAACATCTCCATCATGCCAAAAAGAACTCCTGTACCTAATTTGCAGTCAGTCCCAATTCTACCTTCCACTCCGTGGCAACCACGAATCTACTTTCCATCTCTGTGGATTTCCCAGACTGGGTACTTTACGTATGTGGAGTCATACAACAAGTGGCCTTTGTGTCTGGCTCCTTTCACTTAGCATACTGTTTTTAAGGTTCATCCATAACATGTAACAGCACTTCATTCCTTGTTATGGTTGGGTAATACTTCATGATATGCCGTATGTACAGTAGTCTGCCCCTGCCCACAGGGGAAATATTCCAAAACTCCCGGTGGGTGCCTGAAACCAGGAATAGCACCGAACCCTATATATATTTGTCCCCATGCTTGCATACCTTTTCACTTAAACAAATTAACCTATAAACCTATTTAAGTAAAATAAGGGTTACTTGAACACAAGCACTGTGATACGATGACTGTTAACCCGATAACCTAGGCTGCTACTAAGGGACTAAGAAGCTGGTAGCATATACAGTGCGGATGCACCGGGTGAAGGGAGGATCCATGTCCCCAGTGGGATGGAGTGGGACGGCATGAGACTTAATCACATTACTCAGAATGGTGTGCAATTTAAAACTTGTGAATTGCTTACTTCTGGAATTTTTCATGAATATTTTTGGACCATGGGTAGCTGAAACCATGTAAAGGGAAACCAAGGGTAAGTACCACATTTGATTTCTCCATTCATCAGTAGATGGACATGTGTGTTGTTTGCACTTTTTGGCTATTATGAATAATGCTTCTATGAACTTTTTTGTGTGGGCAGGTCTGTAATTCTCTTGGGTATATATCTAGGGGTAGAATTGCTGGATTGGTCACATGGTAACTCCGTATTTAGCTTGTTGAGGAATTCCCAAACTGTTTTCCAAACTGGCTGCACCATTTTACTTTCCCACCAGTACTGTGCAAATGTTAGTTTTCCCATGCCCTCATCAACACTCATTTCTGTCTGTGATTGTTGCCATCATGGCAGGTGGTAAGTGGTGTCTAGTAGTGGTTTGGTTTGTGTTTCTCTAATAATGTTCATCATCTTTCATGTGCATATCGGGCATTTGTGTCTTTTTGGAGAAATGTCTATTCAACTCCAATTTGTCAACCCAATTTTAATTGGATTATTTATTTTATTGTTGAGTTGTAAGCGTTTTTTATTCTGGATACAAGTCCCTTATCACATGATTTGCAAGTACTTTTTCCCATTGTGTTGACTTTGCACTTTTTTACAGTGTCCTTTGAAGCACAAAAGTTTTTAACATTGATGAAGAGAATATCTATTTTTATACACCTGTATTCTTGAACACAAGGAGCTAGGAGGATTGGGTTCTGATCTTAGTACCTTTGTTCCTCTGTCCAAGTGGAACCAAGTGTGGCAGGACTTTGAAAGGCTAGTGAGGACCACGAAATGGGCCCTGTGGTCAGTTTTTTGCTGAGCGTTTACCCCATGCAAGGAACTCGCTAGATGTAAAGAGATGTAGGCATGAGGAGCCTTCCCTTTCAAGGAATCTATGATAAGAACAAAATGGACATCCACAGAGGCATGCAGTGCATGCCCAGAGCCTGAGGAGTGTGGCAGACAGTAGGTGAGTGACCAGGACTCAGAGAAGGAAGGACGTGTTGGAGTGAGCTGCAAAGCTCTAGCAGAAGTCAGTCTTGAAGGTAGGCAGCTGAGCAGAAAGATTCGAATGAGGCAGGAAGAAGGAAGGGGTGGGGGCAGGTGCGCGTGGACAGCCCTGTCAGGTGAGCGAAACCGCCAGGCACATTCATCTCACTGGGACTCGTTGTGTGCTTCTGCAGAACTAACTTTGGACATCTAATTTTTTAAGCAACTGCTCCCAGAGAAAAATGACACAGAGGACAGAACAGAGGATGCACATGAGGACAGCAGCCTGGAGCTCCTCGTAGGTAAGGTTTCAGCTTTTCAGGTGAGCTGTGGATCGAAGCTGGCAAGTAAAAAAACATGGCTTCAAGGCTTTCAAACTGCACCTTTCACCACAGCAGGGTCCTTCTGGAATGTAGTTGGCTCTCCCCGCCACTGTGGGTGTTCTGGGGCAGCAGGAGGTGTTCCCTCTCAAAAGCTGGTGTAATAGGACTAGAAACCTCTCCTAGTCTGTGCAGTTATGGGTAGATGTGCATGCTGGGAGTGGGACCCTGAATCCAATTTGTTCCTTCCTGTTTTTTCTTGTTAGTGTTGACACCACAGCTCTCCCTAGTTTTGGTGGCTAACCTGGGGCTCTGGAGGCTGCTTCTGGAGGTGGTTCTGGGGCGCAGACACAACCTCGACCTTGAGGTGTTATGAGGAGGTGTCAGCGCGAGTTGTGTGCTGGTGATTATACTGAAGTCTTTCCTTGCCCCGCCCCCAATATTTAAACAGCATCCGGGCCAGCAGTGGCAAGGCGGTCCAGTGTGCATGGCTGGAAATAACCACAGCCACTGGTGCCTGAACCTGCATGGTGCAGGTGCCAGGCACTATTCTGAACTTTAAAAAATGTATTAATGCTCTTAATTCTCAAAATAACAGTATGAGATATAGGTACTATTATTTTCGCATTTTACAGATGAGGAAACTGCGGCACATGGGTATTCGAGGTCACACAGCTAGTAAATGGCAGAGCCAGAATCCAAACCCAGGCAGCCTGGCTCTAGGCTGTCTCTAAAAGGGCCAGACCAGCGGGGGCGCACTGTGGGGCAAAACAGTGCTTTAGATTCGAGAATCAGTTAATAGAAAGGCACCTGTAGGCACTGCACCATGCGGCGTGAGCAGCAATGGGAGAGAGGCGAAGCCGCTTTCGGGCGGGGAATCCGAGCTTGGCAGGGAGGGACGAACTGGCACCAAGTGGGTGCGCGCCCCAAGTGAGGGCTTGGTACGAGCCCGGTTGCCCCTTCCCGGGTTTAGCTGAGGTGGGATGGAGAGACCCTGATGCCATTCTGCAGTCCCAGCCTGAACCTGCAGCCCAGAGCTGTCGGCCTTTGATCTGGACGGGACCTGATGAGGGTTCTGAGGTGGGAGAGCCGACAGAGCTGGGCCCCAGCTCCTGCGTTTCTGCCATGTTTCCCCCAGGGTCTTTTCTAGCACCGGGCCGCGGGACGAGTAGGCTTGTTTTCTCCTAGGGGCCAGCGGACAAGCAGAAAACAAGAGGCTCAGGAAGGGCAGCCTCCGCCAGGTCGTGGAGGGAACGTGGGCTTTCCACTCTACCAGGAGCCGGGGTCCGTCGGAGGCTGTCCTGCGCAGCGTAGAGCCCCCCGCGGCCTCCCTGACTCCTAGCGGAAGCAGGGCGTGCCCCGGGGAGGGCCCGGAGGTGACCAGGCGAGGGCTGGGCAGCGGAGGGTAGGGACCCGGCCGTTGCCGAAACGTCCTCATCCCGGGCCCCCTTTCCTCCCGCAGGACGCGCTGTGGCTGCAGGAGGTCTCCAACCTTTCGGAATGGCTGAGTCCCGGCACCTGAGCCGAGCCTTCTCCCCAGGCGTTCAAATCAGCCTGGCGGAGGCTGAGGCCACGTGTAGTCTGTTGTTCAATAAACTTACTCCGTGCGCGCCGGGTCTGTTTCAGTGTCGTGGGCGGGGCCGGCCCGCTCACCTGCTGCGCCGCCGGATGGCGTCATCAGAGCGTCCCGCGGGGAGGGCAGAGAGGCGGCAGGATTGCGTCACTGGTGCGCGCCGCGGGTCCGAGCGCGATGGCGGCGCTGGGCGGGGACGGGTTGCGTCTGCTGTCGGTGTCGCGACCGGAGCGGCAGCCCGAGACGGCGGCTCTGGGAGGTCCGGGCCCCGGGCTGTGCTGCTGGGTGTCGGTGTTCTCCTGTCTTAGCCTCGCCTGCTCCTACGTGGGCAGCCTCTATGTCTGGAAGAGCGAGCTGCCCAGGTGCGGGGGGCTGCGCGCGCGGCCGGAACCTGTGCTTCCAAGAGGCGGGGCTGTGGGCGGAACGCGGGCTAGCCGAGGGCTGGGCCGAGCTGTCAGGAGGGGACTGTGGGCCCCCTGAACTTAATACTCCCTCCCCAGGGACCACCCTGCCGTCATCAAGCGGCGCTTCACCAGTGTCCTGGTGGTGTCCAGTCTGTCGCCCCTCTGCGTACTACTCTGGAGGGAACTCACAGGCATCCAGGTGCGAAGGAGGTGGGGCAGAGGGCAACAGGGGAGAGATCTCAGGGGTCTTTGGCGGAGGGAACAAGACTGATGCCCCCTTTTCTGTGGCTCAGCCAGGCACATCCCTGCTCACCCTGATGGGCTTCAGGCTGGAGGGCTTTTTCCCAGCAGCACTGCTGCCCCTGCTGCTGACCATGGTGAGTCCTCCTTTACCTTTTTCCCTCTGTGCTTTGTTCTTGGTACGGCACTCCTTTCTGTGCCCTGTTTTTTCTTATCCTAATTGAGTCCAGTTTCTGCCTGATGAGAGACAGGAACTGAGAGGTGGCTCGCGGCCCTCGGGTGTGCATGGGTGGGAAATCCTGGCTGACAGTAGGAAGCTTGAGTCTTTATCTGGGCAAAGGCAGTGGATTATAGTTTAAGCCTTTCATTTGATTGCTCCGGTTATTGTGTCTCCAGATCCTTTTTTTGGGCCCATTGATGCAGCTGTCGATGGACTGCCCCTGTGACCTGGCAGATGGGTTGAAGGTTGTCTTAGGTGAGTCCTCAGGGTTGAGGGGAAAAAGCAGGCAGGCAATCTAGGTCAGGGAGTCAGGATGGGACTTGAACATGAGGTGTGAGGCATTTTGTGTTTTATTCATCGGTAAGATGGGAACATGTAGCGGGTGTCCTCTAAGAGTTGGCTCCTGATGTTCAAGGAACCCCTAGAGCCCCTAGGAGTGTTGTGAACTAGAGAGCATTTCCCCTGCTTCCCCGAACCCTTGGCTTCTCCAAGCCAGAGCTGGTCTTGGGCAGATTTGATGTTTCCAGATATCCTGCCTCAACTACTAATGCCTTCCTGTTCAATCTTCTTGAGACATTATCTTATGCCGATAAACAAAGCTGGACCCTTACCTGTTCTGAATATGAAAGCCTAACCTGAGTTTGGACAGGAAAAGGTTGTGGGAGGGGCCCCTGGGGCCTCTGTGGTCTCTGTTCAATAGCTAGCTGCTCACTGCTTGGCTTGAATCCCCTCCCTAGCACCTCGCTCCTGGGCCCGCTGCCTCACGGACATGCGCTGGCTTCGGAACCAAGTGATTGCGCCCCTGACAGAAGAGCTGGTGTTCCGGGCCTGCATGCTGCCTATGTTAGCGCCGTGTACGGGCCTGGGCCCCGCTGTGTTCACCTGCCCACTCTTCTTCGGAGTGGGTGAGTCTGTCCAGCTTGGTCCTGCTGAGATGTTCCTAACACGAGGGCTAAGCATGGGGCTTGGGGCGAGGGTGTGCTGGGAGCAATGTGACATGCTTCTCACTTTCTCCTCAGCCCATTTTCACCACATTTTTGAGCAGCTTCGATTCCGCCAGAACAGTGTGGGGAGCATCTTCTTGTCTGCAGGTGAGTCCTAGAGCACATGCCTAGGGCAGTCTGGGTTGGGGTGCGTGGGGGTGACCCTAAGAGGCACTCTGGAGGAAGAGCTGGGAAGGGGGCTGTAGCATTGAAGGGGCTATTGACCATGGGGAGTTGGGTGTAGAGGACAGCCATAGGTGCTGGGGGAGGCAGCCACTGCCCCCAGAGGGAAGGGGGTGTCTCTGGCTGACGAGTGTCTAGTGCTGAGACAGGAAGGGCATGCAGGTGTGGTCACTTGTGGCCTCCCCATCTCCAGCGTTCCAGTTCTCCTACACAGCTGTCTTCGGTGCCTACACTGCTTTCCTCTTCATCCGCACAGGTTGGTTCTCATTCTCTCACGGGTGCCCTGAGGGCTCAGGGGCCCACAGGAGTGGGTGGGAGAATGGGAGAACTGTTTGTTCTAGGAGCAACAAAATTTTAACTGCAGACTTATAGACAGGCTGAGCCAGGGCCGTCAGCCTGGTGAGGTCTGAGAGGTGGAAGGAAGCAGAGGCCATGGTGTGTGGGTAGGCGGGCAGGTGGGGTATTGATCTCCTGTTCCAGGGGATGGGGGTCATTAGCCCCAGCAGGTCCGGAGGAAGTTGTGGGGGCTGTTCCACAAGCTGCTGTGTCTCCCCTCCCCAGGACACCTGATTGGGCCAGTTCTTTGCCACTCCTTCTGCAACTACATGGGCTTTCCTGCCGTCTGTGCAGCCCTGGAGCATCCACAGAGGCGGCCTCTGCTGGCAGGCTATGCCCTGGGTGTGGGACTCTTCCTGCTTCTGCTCCAGCCCCTTACGGACCCCAAGCTCTACGGCAGTCTTCCCCTTTGTGTGCTTCTGGAGCGGGCAGGGGACTCAGAGGCTCCGCTGTGCTCCTGACCCATGCTCTTGTACACACTCCTATGAACTCTCACGGGCTCCTCAGCCCCTCCCCATCAAGGGGTCCTGCAGGGGAGGAGCTGGCTGGGGTCCCGAGATCTCAGGAATTTTTGTAGGGGATTGAAGCCAGAGCTAGTTGAATCCCAGGGACCAAGAGAAAGGAGCAGAAAGGTGCGGCCCCTCTCGAATGAGGGGGTGAGGAGCAGGCCCCAGGAGCCGCGCACTCCCTTCCTCACTGTGGACTGCTGCTTCTCTGAGCTCCTTTGCCCCAGAAAAGCTGCTGGGGGTAGAATTTACAGATCCCCTCCCCCAACTTCCCAGGGTTTTCTCATTGTCTTTTTGCATCAGGACTTTGTATTGGGATATTAAAGAGATTTAACTTGGGTAACATGGCCTTGGACCTTTGGGAATTAGACTACTTGAGGTCTTGGTAGTGAGCCCGGTAGGACAGTGCCCTGCAGTAGGGTCAGGATGGGGGTCTTCGGCTGCCTTGGGTCTTGTAGCTCCCTTCTTCCTGAACCAGGCCTACGTCCTAGCCCAGGTGGACCTAGGACTGTAGGTGGCAGGTGTGGGCCCAACTCAGCTAGGGACTGTGACCACCTACCAGGGTCAGGAAGTGGAGCCCAGGGGTCTGAACCGTGATAGAGCCTCCAACCTGTGTCCCCTGAGAGTGGGGAGGGTTCCACTATAGGGCATCCACCAGGATCTCCCAACGTCCACCAGCCTCACGGTCCATAAGAGGAAATAGATCCAAAATGTTAGAAGAACTAGTTCAGAGTCACCTGGGGGTAGAGGCTTTTCTGGCTCCATGTTGCTTGTCTAGTCCCCGGAGGAACCAGAACAAAGGCTGTGGCCCTGAGAGCAGCAGCCCTGCTGAGCAGCACTGTGCCTCTGGGTTCCTTCTTAGAATCTGCTGCTGTTCTTGGCTCTTCCTCTCATTTAGAATGGTTTTCAGGCCCCATTCCAAACTCAAGGTAGGTGTTCTGAGACCCATTGCCTGAGGACTCAGGAAGGAAACGGGTCTGTGGTCACTCCCCATGGTGCCCCAGGTGGGCAGTGACTCAGCTGCATTCATCTGGATCTGAAAGGGTATCGTGACAGTCACACACCTACCTTGCCAGAAAGTTCTGTGCAGCAGCTGTTGGGGAGGCAGAGAGGGTGAGCATGGGCCTGTTCAGAGGGTCTTTGGAATCTTGGAGTCCAAAGAGGCGGCAGCCCAGGCCATGCCAAAGGTTAAATTGTACCCTGAGTGCATGGGCCAGCAGGGCGCTGGGATAGTCCCCTGGGGGGTCCTGGTGTCTGTGCTCAGGAACTGCCCCACCACCTCACTCACTCCCTTGCCTCCCCTCCCCTGTGTGTTGAAGCAGGCAGAGTGACCATCTCATCCTGCAGGGGAGGGAACCTGGGACTCAGGAGAACCCTTTCTCAGAGCAGGTTGTAGGGGGATAGGTGGGGTTAGACCCTAGGACTCTCAATCCAGTGCTAACCTCCCACCAAAGCCCGCCCTCCCGAAGGTTCCTGAGGGTCTCTCCCACCTCCCAGAACTGGTGCCTGTTTGCATCCAGTCCTGAAAGAATGGGTGGGAGGTTGGCTCAGGGTTTAGAAAGTAAAGCAGTATGGTTGGGAAGCAAGCCCACTGACCACCTAGGTTTGGACCCTTTCTGCCTCTTATTAGCTGTGGGGTCCTGGGCAAGTTAGTTAACCTTCCTGTGGCTCCATCTGTGTTCCTAAAATGGATGAAGGTTGATTACCTGCATTAATAGGTGTTAAGTGCTTAGAACAGCCCCACTTACCCCACCCACTGCACCTCCCAGCTCTTGGTATTGACTAGCTAATCCTATTTGGGGTGTGTATACAGTAGGTACTCCTAGTAGCTTAAATCAAGGCCACTGCTGTTATCCTCACCACCTCCAAGGAGGAAGATCAACTGGCCTGAGGAGTCGGGGACAGCTCTGCCCCTCTGAGTGGCACGGGGATGGGTTGCAAAGGACCCACTTTAAAGTGCAGGAGAAAGTCAGTTTTATTGAACAAAAGGTCTCAGGACCTGGGGCTTAGGTTTACTGCCTCACCCCCCACCCCCAGAGGTAGGACCACCCCCCTCTCAAACCTGCTCTGGATCTGAGGCCCACCTGTGCCACCCCCTTTAGTCTGCAGCAAGGATAGAACCCTCATTTGGCAAGAGGTGAATATGTGAGCTCCTGTCCACCAGCAGGGAAAGGACAGATGGCTGGAGAGGGGGCATGGCCACTGCAAGCACTGTCGGCTGCCACAAGCAGCTGGGGACAGGAGCTCCGGGGCCAGGCCTTCCTCCCCTTGGGGCACTGGCTGGCCGGGGCCGGCCCTGGCAGCACAGCGCTGGAGAAAGCTGGGGGTGGGGATGGCCAGGCTGCGAGCCAGGCGCATCACTCAATCTCCAGGATGAGGTCATCACCCTCCAGGGTCATGTCTCTGGTTACGTGGACCTTTCGGACGGTGCCCTCTATGGGCGAGGTCACCACAGTCTCCATCTTCATGGCGCTGAGCACACACAGGGGCTGGCCTTTGGCTACCTTGTCCCCTGCTGCCACCTTGATGTCTATCACCTTCCCAGGCATGGGTGCCCCGATCTGGCCCTTCACATCCTTCAGGGCCTTGGGGTGGAAGTGCATCTCCTGCAGATGGCAGAGGGGACATGAGACACCAGGCCCCGCCTGTCCCCACCGCTGAGCTGGGACGGGGGAGCGGTACCTTCATGGCCTGAGTGTCCTTGACCAGAATGGACCGCAGCTGTCCATTGAGCTCGAAGAAGACCTGCCTCTGGCCTGCCCAGTTCAGGTCACTCACAGCCAGGGCTTTGATGTGCAGCGTCTTGCCCCGCTCCAGCTCCACCTGCAGGGAGGACACAGAAGCTCGGAGCGGAAGGGGCAAGTGTGGGGACAGCAGCCGTCTTACACAGTCCCAGCCATGTCCCCCCCTGCCGGGTCTCGGCTCCTTACTAACAAAGGCCTAGACTCCTGGCCTCCCAAGGGTTCTTTGTGCACCCATGGCTCTGGAGGCCTGGTGACAGCCAAGCCAGTCTGGCATTCTAGACGTGCTGGGGTCCTTAGGGGTGGGGGCAGGGTTCCTTGGCAGTAGTGTACACAGGCGCCAGAGCCACTGACCTCAAACTCCTCTGCGATTTTGGGACCCTGCAGGAAGAGGCGGGTATTGAGGCTGTCCACGGGGCCAAAAGTGGCAGTGAAGTCCTTGAAGTTAGTGAAGACATCAGGGTACATGGCTGCTGAGAGCACATCCTCCGGGGTCACTTCCTCCCCATGCCGCTCTGTCAGCTCCTTCTCTAGCACCTGGAGGTCCAGGGGAGGGAGGGAGGCTCCAGGCCGTCCCTCTATCCTTGGCAGGTCCTTTAACACCTGGGGAGCACAGCAGAGGGTCGGGCCTAATTCTTGCACCCACTCCCACCTCGCATTGGGCTGGGCCTCCTTTACCTTGGAGCGCAGGGGCTCAGGGAATCCCCCATGGGGGATACCGATGTAGCCCTGCAGGAACTCCACCACAGAGCGGGGGAAGGACAGCTCTTCTGCCTGGGCCTCAGCCTCTGCCCGGCTCAGCCTGTTCTGCACCATGAACTGGGCCAGGTCCCCCACGATCTTGGAGGAGGGTGTCACCTGAGGAGACCGGCCCTTGGGTTAGGGTGCCAGGCACCTTACGGAGGCCCAGAAGCATAGGTAAGGACAAGGTTTGGCTCACCTTGATGAGGTCGCCTAGCATCTGATTGGCCTCCACGTAGGCCTTCTTGACTTCCTTGAACTTGGAGCCGAGCCCCATGCTGTGTGCCTGGAAGTGCAGGTTGGTGTACTGGCCCCCTGGGATCTCGTTCTCATATACATCCGAGTTGCCAGACTTCATGGTGGCCGTGCAGTCAAAGGCTGCGTACAGTCCCCGGGCCCCCTCCCAGTACTCACTGTAGTCAAACACGCACTCCAGGGGGACCCCTGCAGGGAGGCCAGAGGCAGGGGAGAAGTGGAAAGGTGCTGAGCTCCCAGCTGGCCCTCCGAGGACCCAGGGCCAGCTCAGCTCCCACCTCAGATGGGTGGTGGAGGGGAAGGCGAGGCAAGAGCATTTGGAGATAAGCATTGGTGGGCGCTGTGGCTCCGAGAGAGGGGTGGCCACGGGCTGCTGCTGTTCCTACCTGTGTCCATGGGAGTCCCTCGGGTACAGGCCACTAGGGCCCCCATGCTGGGCTGTGAAGTCATCCCGGACATGGAATCAGATGCCACATCCACCACATCAGCTCCAGCCTGAGCACAGGCCAGCATGGCTGCCACACCTGCCCCTGACGTGTCGTGGGTGTGGATGTGCAGCGGGAGGTCAGGGAAGCGGTCCCGGAGGGAGCTGACCAGCATGGTGCAGGCCGCTGGCTTCAGCAGCCCCGCCATGTCCTGGGGGAAGAGGGGAAGAGGAAAAGGTGGTAAGAAGGAGACACATTTATGTGTGGTGGGGAAGATGGGGGAACATAGGGAGGCAGGGGAGGTGGGAAAGTGGGGCAGCTGCTGGAGGGCTGGGTCCAGGCACCTTGATACACAAGATGTGGGTGCCAGCTCGCACCAGCTCTTCGGCCAGGTTCATGTAGTACTGCAGCGAGTACTTGGTGCGGGTGGGGTCGGCCACATCCCCTGTGTACGAGATGGCGGCCTCCACCACCCCACCGGCACTGCCCACTGCCTCCATGCCCAGCAGCAAATTGGGCAGGTAGTTGAGGGAGTCAAAGACCCGGAAGACATCCATGCCATTCTCCTTGGCCACCTCACAGAACCTGGGTGGGTAGGAGAGCCCAGGGGTTAGCCACATCCCACTCACCCCACCCATCCTTCTCTGGCCCCTGGCACACCTATGGCCCCTGAGGAATGAGTCTGAGGGTCAGGCCCGGCTGGGGCTGTGGTATCCACAGAGCAGGGGTGGGTACCACAGTGTGGACAAGGCTGCCTCCTCTGGGCAGCTTGGGCTGGACAGGGCTGCCCCTGAGGCATCCGGCACAGAGCAGAGCTGCCCACACTGCTTGTGCCCGGGTCAGGAGTAGTAGCTGGGGATTCTCTGCTCTGCAAAGGAATGGCAGGCTGAGGGGGAAAGCACGGAGCAGGGAGTCCTGAGGCTAGGTTCCAGCCCCAGCTCTATACCACATGGCCTGGGGACAGTCACCCCCTTCTTAGGACCTCCACTGTCCCATGATCTAGTCCTCCGACTAGTCCTGCATTTCATGACATTCCCAAATAGCAGCCCTGACTGGGCACAGCTGCTGGCAGGCATGGTTTGGCATCTCCTGTGGGAGCAGAGGCTGCTGCAGGGCAGCCCAGCTCCTGCGGGGCCGTGCCAGTGTGTGCCCGCCACCCCCAGGCTCACTTGAAGACCACGTTGTCAGGGTAGTTGGTGTAGCCCACGGCATTGGCCCCCCGCAGCAGCATCTGGAACGGGATGTTGGGGATGAGCTCCCGGAGCTCCTGCAGACGCCGCCACGGGCACTCGTACAGGAAGCGCATCGCAACATCAAACGTGGCTCCTGCACGGGCACCAAGAGGCCCGGTCAGCCCCCGTGTCCTGGGGACCCCAGCATGCGCTGCAGGGTCCCTCAGGTCCCCACACAAAACCTCATGGGCTTTTTTGCCCTGCGACCTCAGGGCAGTGCAGGCTCACTGTGTCCTTCCTTTGCCCACCCCTACCCAGTTGTCTGTGCTAGAGTTAACATTGGCCCTGTGGCCCTGAGCTGCCTGGGTCTCAGCTTTGACCTCATGTCAGGCAGCAGGCCTGGCCAGAGTGGGCACCGGTTACCGTGTGCCGAACAAATGCATGCTATGCCTCACTCATTTCCCAGCGGCTCCCTCCATGTTCATGTCTGCAGCTTCCCCTGGCCACACTGGAGTGCACAGTTCCAGCCTACCTCCCCAGTTCTCTATGCTGAAGAGCTTGCTGAAGTTGTGGGCCACGTAGGGGGAAATCTTTTTGAGGTCGTGGGTTCGAACACGAGTGGCCAGCAGCGACTGGTGGGCATCCCGGAAGGTCGTGTCCATCAGCAGCAGCCCCTGGTGGTTCCGCACGGCTCGAGCGAAGCCCTCGGGCCCCTCTTGCAGCAGGATGTCTCTGAACCCAGCTGGGGGCGGGCCTGGAGCAGAGCAGGTATTAACACCCATCCTGCAGGTGGGGCCCCTGTCTCCCCATGAGCTGGCAGAATGGATCTCACCTACCTATGGGCACCACAGGGACAATGGGGTCTGAGGAGCTGGGGTCGGCCTTGACGGGGATTGGCGTGGTGGGGCCATTCACCATGACGTGTCCTGCAGCGAGAGTGGGCAGTAGGTCAGGGCAGACTGGGTGGAGTCTGAGTTGAGGGCAGGAGTGCGAGTAGGTGGGGCTGGGGGATTCCTCCAAGATCCCCGGTGCTCCAGCTGGCCCCTGGCCTCTCTGAAGCCAGGGCCTCCTGGGTCCAGGCAGTGGGGACCTATTGAGGCCACATGAATAGAAAGCGGGGGGTCTCTTAAGATCAGGAGCAAGGAGGGTGAGCAGGCAAAGTAAAGGAGGAGGACCAGACTGGGGGCAGGGGTAGTAGGAAGCTCTCTAGGTGGGGGCCAGGGGCAGTGGTGGGGCCGGACCAAGGTAGTGCAGCAGCTTCTGGGCCCGGTTCTGTGCGGGCCGCAGCTGGAACAGCTCTGGATTCTCGTCAATGAACTGGGTGTCCACCGTGCCTGCCAGGAACTGCTGGTTGTTGAGCACGTTCTGCAGGAAGGGGATGTTGGTCTGCAGGACAGAGACGGGCGGGACTGTGTCACCAGTCGGCACGGACAGACAGAAGATGCTGAGGGTGCCACTCCTGCCAGCAGAGCTCCCCAAGTCCCCAGGATGCCAAGCTCCC
>PVKM010010263.1:14397-35325 GCA_004027735.1 Carollia perspicillata
GATATTCTCACTAAAGTCCTGAAACATCTTGCCACCTCCTCCCTGGTTGCCACTGGGGGCTCCTTTCGCCCCTGCACAATGGAGTTTTCGGGCTGTCACCAGACCTCTTGTACAGCGCGCTCTGCCTGGATGGCCTCAGACTTGGCCTCCAGCTTCAGAACCAAGACCCTGAAGTGGACATGCCTCCTGGGCACCTCTCCTGTGTGCTCCTCACAAACTCATCAAGCTCAGAACCAGCTTTCCTGGCCCTGCCCTCCTCTGCCTGCTGGCGGGTGGGTGCCAGTCCACCCAGTTACCAAACCTATGCCCATCACCCTCACCACACCCTCCTCCCATGTCCCTGGTGAAGCCAGGCGATTCTACCATGGCCATCTCTGGCCATGCCAAACTCCCCTTGGGCTTTCACACCTTTGTACCTGCCTGGTGAGCTCTTCCTAGAAGTTTGAGGTCAAGGCCTTCTTTGTCCTCCTCTCCCTCCCTCCCTTGTCTAGTAGGCCTCAGGCCTCCAACAGGCTGTCAGAAGCTCCACCCTTGGCCTCAGCCCCTTTGCCTAGCTGCATTTGTCCCAAGTCTGGAAGCTCTGGGAGGGCCTGTTGCTGTCCGAGGTGCCCATGTCCTTGTGGTTGTGCACACAGGCCCTCAGTTCCGCTCATTAGACAGCCAGGTGTTGGTGCGAAGCTGGGACAGGGCAAGTCCAACCCAGAAGCTGAGAGGGGGCCCTCGAGCCAGTGCTGTGCGCGATGCCCCATGACTGAGGCCTATGTGGCCAGGGATTCCAGCATGTATGCCCGTAACCACGTGGCTAGAGCCCTGGCTGTCACTTCAGAGGAGGCATCTCCCTGTGTTGCCCATTCATGCTCTCTGTTGGCACCTTCACTAAAGGCTCCAGGTCCAGACCTGGATGGGCTGCTGGACCGTTGCTGCTCCGAGGGACTCTACCTGACCACTTAGGGCTCCTGTCACCTGGAGCCCTGGTGGGAAGGGTGGTTTCCCCCGCCGGCATCCCACAGGCAGCCAGTGCAAAGGAGGGCCCCAGCCGACACTACCTCACGCCTGTGCGGCAAGTTGGCCTATCTGCCCCTGAGACTGGTCCCTGCCCCTCCTAAAGAGGTGGGGACGTTTTAACTAACCAAGGCATGGCATTTGAATAGATAGAACCCAGTTAAACCACCTAAGGGACCTAGAACTGCAGAGAGGTGAGGAGCAGCCTCAGAGGCCGCCCCTGTCAGACCTTGCATTTCTCTCTCAGAGACCCTGCCCCCTGTTTGTTTTGGAGGCCATGTCATCCCCACTGTGCTGCACGCTGCATGTGGGCAGGGGCCGGGCTCATCTGGTTCCTGGTGTACCCCAACTCCCAGCACAGGGCAGCATGTGATGGATGCTGGCAAACATGTTTAGAGTGAATGAAAACGTTTCTGATGGGGAGACTGGAACAAAGAACTAGCTGATGCCACTGACCCTGGGCTAGAATCCAGTGCCTTCCTCTTACAGACTCAGCAGCTGAGGCCCAGGAGAGGCAACAGAGACACAGCCTTCCCCTCACCCGCTGTGGTGCCTTCGTTAATCCCCCCTTGTCCCAGATGAGGAACTTGTTTCAGTGGTTAAAGGACTTGCCCAAGGTTCCCTGCTGTACCAGGCAGGATTAGAATTCCGCCTGTTTCCAAGTTCCCACCCACCAGGCCCCTTGGATTCAGATCTGGAGGGAAGCGAAGGAGGCAGGGGGGATTCAAGTTGCCTGAGGACTAGGAGATACCAGGGGGTGGGGTGACTTCCCTGTTTCCTAACTGGGGGGCCACTACCAAGGACCAGCATGCATGACCTGTTCCCCAGCCCTCTGCGTTCCCATCCAAGGCCGGCTATCAGAGGCAAGAAGCCAGGACCAGCCTCCCCATCCGCCCACGACCCCCAGGAGCCCTTTCTCTGCTGAGCCAAGTTGGTCACAGACCACTCTTCTCAGGAAATGGCCCGGCAGGGCTGCAAGGGGAGGGACCACTGACGCACAGCTTCAAATGGCGTGCCTCCCCAGCCTGCTGGGAAACCGAACGAGCAGGGCAGACCAATCGGACTGGAGGCGGAGACCGGTTGGCTCCCAGGCTCGCTGGGCGGGCGGGGAGCCTGGGAAGGGGGAGGGAAAGGGGAGGGAAGGGCGAGCAACGGGTGCGGCGCCAGCCAGGAGACCAAGCCCTCTCGGCCCCACCCCACAGCAGCCCTGACGGGGGCGTCGCCCCAGCCTCCCTCCAGGGCCCCGTGCGTTTTGGGGACTCTCCACGTGACTTGGTGATGCAGGACGGTTATGACCTTCAGCGTGTCTGTGAACGCGAGGGTCCCAGCAACAGTGCGGTTTTGCGCCCGGCCCTACTTGTGGGTGCGGGGACGTGGGTGTGTGGGCTTGTGTGGGTGTGTTGGGGAGGGTGCCCAGCGACATGTGACAAAGACTCCCGTCTCTGGGAGATGGTGAAGGGGCCCGCGAGCTGGCGCTTTGTCTGGCTGTCTGCAGAGTGACGGTTCGCGCAGTGGCGGCGGGCGCCCTCGCGGTGCAGGATGCCGGGGCGCCAGGGTATCCGGGGGCGCGCGCGCCTGTGCCAGTGTGAGTGCGCTGCGGCAGGGCCCAGGGGCTGCGCGCTGGGTCCGAGCTGGCCTGGGCCTCGGGCGTGACCTGGAGCCACCCGTGAAAGCTGCAGTGGCCGCGTGTCCCCGTGACCTCGGACGCCGGCCCGGGTGGGTCTCCGCTTACTCCTTCCTGCCTGCCCTCCACGTGCGTGTCCGCGGCGGCGCGCGTACCCGCGCGCGCGCGCCACCGCCTGCCTGTCGCCACCACCGTGAGCCGCGCCGGGAAAAGGTGCTGGAACCCATTGAGCCTGGGCCGGGCCATGGGCCGGAGGGCGAGCGGTGGGCTGCCGGTCAGCCCCGGGCCTCACCCCCGCGGGAGAGCTGCCTGGATTCAGTGGGTGCTGGCCGGGCCCGCAGGGAGGCCGGCCTGTGCCCCCTGAACTACGGATACCAGGTGAGCACCTCCCTCCCTTCGTGGGGCACACTATGAGGGGCTGGCTTGGGAGGAAAGAGCACCAGGGAGGGGTCTGGGGGTGGCTTATCTGGTGGGGGAGGGGAGGGGACTGCACGGAGGTGGGGTGAGGGGGTGTTGGCGATTCCAGGGACACCAGGGAAAGGAAGTTCTGGGACCCTCCCTGCTCTCATGCCCACCTCTGCTTCCTGCCTCTGGCCTCACCTTGTCCCCAGAGCCTGGAGTCCCCCTAACTGCTTGGGAGATGTGACCTCTACTCCAGGGTGCTGGCCCTGTAGGCCACAGCCTTCCATCATCCCTGAGGAGTCCCTTAGGCCTCTGACCCCGACTCCTCACTCAGGCCATGCTCTGGAAGCTGGTGCCTGGAACTGGGCCCTGGGCACCTGCACCAGCCCCACCTGTGCCTGGGCTCTGGCCCCTCCCTACAGGGCTCTCACCATGGCCCCGCCGCTCCTGCTGCTGCTGCTGGCTAGTGGAGCGGCCGCCTGCCCACTGCCCTGCGTCTGCCAGAACCTGTCCGAGTCGCTCAGCACCCTCTGTGCCCACCGAGGCCTGCTGTTCGTGCCACCCAATGTGGACCGGCGTACAGTGGAGCTGCGGCTGGCGGATAACTTCATCCAGGCTTTGGGGCCACCAGACTTCCGCAACATGACGGGGCTGGTGGACCTGACGCTGTCCCGCAACGCTATCACCCGCATCGGCGCCCGCTCCTTTGGGGACCTGGAGAGCCTGCGCTCCCTGCACCTGGACGGCAACAGGCTGGCCGAGCTGGGCACCGGCAGCCTGAGGGGCCCCATCAACCTGCAGCACCTCATCCTGAGCGGCAACCAGCTGGGCCGCATCGCGCCGGGGGCCTTTGACGACTTCCTGGACAGCCTGGAGGACCTGGACCTGTCCTACAACAACCTGCGGCAGGTGCCCTGGGCCGGCATCGGTGCCATGCCCGCCCTGCACACCCTCAACCTGGACCACAACCTCATCGACACACTGCCTCCGGGCGCCTTCGCCCAACTCGGCCAGCTCTCCCGCCTGGACCTCACCTCCAACCGCCTGACCACACTGGCACCCGACCCACTCTTCTCCCGGGGGCGCGACGCCCAGGCCTCACCCGCCCCCCTGGTGCTGAGCTTCAGTGGGAACCCCCTGCACTGCAACTGTGAGCTGCTGTGGCTGCGGCGGCTGGCCCGGCCGGACGACCTGGAGACGTGCGCCTCCCCACCAGGCCTGGCTGGCCGCTACTTCTGGGCAGTGCCCGAGGGCGAGTTCTCCTGTGAGCCGCCCCTCATCGCACGCCACACACAGCGCCTCTGGGTGCTGGAGGGCCAGCGGGCCACACTGCGGTGCCGGGCCCTCGGGGACCCTGCGCCCACTATGCACTGGGTCGGCCCTGATGACCGTCTGGTCGGCAACTCCTCCCGAGCCCGGGCCTTCCCCAACGGGACCCTGGAGATTGGGGTGACAGGCTCTGGGGACGCAGGGGTCTACACCTGCATTGCCACCAACCCTGCTGGCGAGGCCACAGCCCTCGTAGAGCTGCGGGTCCTGGCCTTGCCCCATGGTGGGAATGGCAGCGCTGATGGGGGCCGCCCCGGGCCCTCAGACATTGCTGCCTCAGCCCGCACTGCTGCCGAGGGTGAGGGGACACTAGAGTCTGAGCCAGCTGTGCAGGTGACAGAGGTGACTGCCACCTCAGGGTTGGTGAGCTGGGGGCCAGGGCGGCCAGCAGACCCTGTGTGGATGTTCCAAATCCAGTACAACAGCAGCGAGGATGAGACCCTCATCTACCGGTGAGGATGTACTTTGTGGCCATTGAGCCCCAACCCTCCAGGGCTGGAACACCCTTTGGCCCCTTCTCTGTCCTTGGGGCTTCCGCACACCCCTCCTCAGCTTCTGAGTAGCCTGGGGGCGGTGGGCTGTAGGGGGAAGGGAGGGGCGGGTCAGACACCAGGAGGAGGAAGCGGGTGGTGCATCCCCGGGTCCCTCCCGTGTGGCTGAGCCACTGGGAGCCGCCCCCCACCACTGCTGTGTGATTTAGCACATGGCTGGCTGCACGCACATGCTACTGACCTCTGGTGATGGGAGTCTCTCCTCCCTCCTTTGCCCCGGGCTGTGTGCCAGGGCACACTCCTGCCCGTCCCCCTGCACTGTCTCTAGTGCCGCACGCGCATGCCTGTCTCAGTTTCTCTGCCTCCTTGAGCGAACACACAGGTCCCTGTGGTCCTTGGGGGGGGAGGGTGTTCAGAGCTGGGACCGGGGAACACAGGTGAGGGCGGCGGGGGAGGGACTGGGGTCTGGACCCCGCGACCCAGGCTCTGACCGCTGGCCCTTGCCTGCAGGATCGTCCCGGCCTCCAGCCACCGCTTCTTGCTGAAGCACCTGGTCCCTGGTGCCGACTATGACCTCTGCCTGCTGGCCCTGTCACCTGCCACTGGGCCTTCCGACCTCACGGCCACCAAGCTGCTGGGCTGTGCCCACTTCTCCACGCTGCCAGCCATGCCCCTGTGCCATGCCCCACAGGCCCACATGCTGGGGGGGACTCTGACCGTGGCTGTGGGCGGGGTGCTGGTGGCTGCCTTACTGGTCTTCACTGTGGCCTTGCTGGTTCGGGGCCGGGGGGCTGGGAATGGCCGCCTCCCCCTCAAGCTCAGTCACGTCCAGTCCCAGACCAATGGAGGCCCCAGCCCCACGCCCAAGACCCACCCACCACGGAGCCCCCCACCGCGCCCGCAGCGCAGCTGCTCACTGGACCTGGGAGACACCGGCGGGTGCTACGGTTATGCCCGGCGCCTAGGAGGGGCCTGGGCCCGAAGAAGCCACTCTGTGCATGGGGGACTGCTCGGGGCAGGGTGCCAGGGGGTGGGGGGCAGTGCCGAGCGGCTGGCAGAGAGTGTGGTGTGATGGGAAGGGAGACAGCTCCAGGGGAAGGGCGCAGGGCGGGCAGCCACCTCGCCTGGGTGGGCCAGCACTGCCTGGGAGTCCCTCCCACTTTTACCCTCGGTACCTCAGGCCCCTGTGCTTGGCGGGACAGAGGGCCTTCTCCCTGGTTCTGGCCCACAGACGGGCCTAAGGGAAGAGGTCCCTCCAACAGGTGCTCACAGCCACCAAGGCAGAGTCTGCAGCCACTAAGTGGGAATCTTGTTTTTCTTTATAATAAAATTGTTGGGGACACCTCAGTGCTAGTCTCTAGTGTCATCCTGCTAGAGGAAGGGGAGACAAGTGGGCCAGTGGAAGCACACAGATAGGACAAGTCAGGGCTGAGACTATACCAGCCCCACGGAAGTGGCCCAAGCAGATCTGGGTGCCCTTGGCCGCCTCATCCACCTGACGGCTGAGTGCTCTGGTCTGGTGGCTTATAATCTGGGTGAGCCAGGGCCCGGCCCCTGGCCTGAACACCTGAGCCCTCTGTCGTGCCCGCACAGGTAAGAGCAGACAGCACCCCTCCTGGCAGGCTGCAGACAGGATGTGGCTACCTCAGTGGACATTACAGCGCGCCGACGGCCACAGGAGCAGGTGGGAGTGGCAGAGCCCTTCAGGGCAATGGGCCCTGGCCGGCAACAAGCTGATACAACTCCGGGAGTCCCCACAGCCTCGTTTGCACCCACCTCATTCACTGCCTCCCAGGGCACCTTCTGGATCGGTGAAATGTCCTCCCAAAGGGACTGGGACTGGCTTGGACTCTCACTGCCCAGGTCCCCAGGCTTTGCTCGGGCTTGTCCACAAAGACTGAGTCAAACCTCCCTCACTGGACACAGGAGGGCAAATGGCAGAGGGACCCCCAAGCCTACCAGGCCACTCTGCTTAGCCTCCCCGACCCGGGAACCCCAGCCCATGGCAGCTGCCTTGTTCTGCCTCCTCCAGCCCTGCCGACCCCGAACCATCGCTGCTCCTGGGCCCCGGCTGGGAGGGAGAGAGCTCTGAAGCCCACAGCCACAGGCATGGTGCTTCTCCACCCCGAGCCAAGTGCAGCCAGGTGCTTCAAAACCGTGCAGGGGCCCGGGCTCCACTGTGAAGGGTGGCGCTGGCACCCCAGGGCCCACAGTGGGGCGGGGCCATGGCGGCCTGGTATCTGTGCCGAGGGCTGAGTGTCCGTTTCTGTGCAGGCCCGTGTGGTTCAGACAAGCAGCATGGTGAGACCTGGCCCAGTAAGGTGTGTTCACACACGTGTGCAGGCCAAGCTCACATACTTGTGGGGGTGCACAGTGAGGACACTCACGTGTGCCCACCCACCCAGCCCGGAACACATACCTGGGTATAGCCCAAGAGTGACCCTGGTTTAAGTAAACGAAACAAGGTTCTCAGCGGAGAGGAGCAGGGGAGCGTGAGCCCCACGAGGGCCTGGACAGAGGGCAGGGGCGGCGCAGGGCTGTGGGAGGGGAGTCAAGGGAGGGCGGGGGAGGCGGGGGCCAGGAGCTGCAAGGCGGCAAATGCAGGGCTGGCAGAGGCTCCAGGTGCGGCAGGAGCCAGTGGCCTGGCCCTGCTGCACATCTGAAGAGGACCTGGCCTCCACCTGGTGGCCCCCGGCCCTGGTCTTCCTGCACCATCTCCAGGGCTCATGAGCCCTCTGGGCCTGCGGACAGGTGGTCCTGTGGCCCAGGGGCAAGACCACAGGGCCAGCCAGGGTCACTGACAAGGAGGACACAGAAATAGTTGGGGACAGGTGAGTGGTGGGGTAGCTGCGTCCCCCACTGGGGTCACGATGGGCACTGATCCCCAGCCCCAGGACACCCTGCCAGGAACACCCAAGCTTCCTCAGCGAGAAAGCGAATTGAGTGCGTGCCGCCATGAAACAGCCCCCTGACCAGGAGCCCCAAGGATCCTCACAGAAGAGGGCAGAGCCCCACTCCCAGCACCCAGGGACCCCTGTCCCCAGTGAGCTGGGCTGACAGCCTGAGGGGACACAGTGTGGGCATAGGCTCACTCCCTCCTTCCCTCCCACATGCTTTCTCCCAAAGGCTCCTGCACCCACTGGGGCACCTGCAGAACACACCCCAGACCTTGTCAACAGGAGCTGAGTCAGCACGCACCCTGACTGCACCAGCTGGGTCTGGACCACAGGCTGGGCTGGAAGCAGCTAAGAAGAGACGGCAGAGTAGAGGGACCCTAGCCACTTCCCTGCACACCTCATGCGCCTCTGCTGTGGGCAACTGTCCTTTGGGAACGCCCAGAAGAGGGTGATGAGTGGGGCTGCCTGGCAGCGTCTGCCAGGGGAGGCCCAGGGTGTGTGGACAGCACTGACCTCAAGGACAAGACAGTGTGTGGCTGTGGTTTCATCTCTAGCTACAGACTCGGGTAATGGAGCCCGACCAGGAGACCAAGGGGCGTGTTGGATCCTCGCCTGGCCCCTGGGCAGCCAGGCCTCTAAGGGCGGGCCCCTGGCCACCTCCTGCCCCGTGCCCAGGCCTCCGGCTGCAGCCTCCCTCCCTGGCTGGCCCTGCAGCACCAAACGCCTCAGAATACAGGCTCCGTGGCCCCCTCCCAAACCTGTGGGACCAGAGGCTGGAGAGAGAGGCCTGGTAACATGTGGATTAACATGCTCGCTGGGTGCCCTCACCCAGGAGGGTTTCGAGAAGTGTGGGACTCACAGAACAAGACCTGACTCAGCTGAGGGCCAGTGCCCAGGTCAGGGCCTGGGGACTCCAGGGCCAGGCAGAAGCAGTGACCTCGAGCAGCTGGGGAGTCCGAGTACAAAGAAGGGCAGGGTGGAGGCAGGGATGTGAGCGGCCTGGAGGCAGGCAGGGCCTGCAGCCTCTCACCTTCACGCCTCGGACTCGGAACTCGGCCAGGGCTCTGCTCATCTTGGTGGCGGCCGTGGGGTGGTCTTTGCCGTGTGCGATGACTTTGACCAGCAGAGAGTCATAGTGGGGGGAGATGACAGCTCCCTGGAAGGCGGAAGCATTGTCCAGGCGGATGCCCATGCCCTCTCCGCTCCGGAACACCTGCAGGGAGAGGCGGGCGGGCTCAGGGACCTGCCTGGAAGCCAGAGTGAAGATGCAGCCCCCGGCCCAGGCTGGACAAGGTGTACCAGGGCGGCCGCAGGCCAACTCCAGCTCTGGCATGTGAAGTTCTGCTTAACGTCTGCCAGTGCCCAGAGGGAAGCAGGAGAGAGAATGATGGGTCAGAGAGGTGGACCTCAGGGGACAGACAGGGGCCCTGAACACAGAGTCTAGTGGAGAGGGGGCCACGGGGTGGAAGACAGAGGTTTGGGGTGTTGGGGGTAATCAGGACACGCATGAGGTCCATGACGGGGGCAGGGGTGAACCCTACGCAGCATAGCTGTGGGGACTACGAGGAGTGGGAGGACAGCCCGGGGGCTCGGGGCCCCACTGCACCGTGCTTCCACTTCTCGGGGGCAGAGGCCTGTGTTCAATACAGAGGAACTTAATAAAATATTTAAGGGTGAACACTCAGCTGTGAGCAGAAACTGCCAGCTAAAAATATTCTGTGGTAAACCAGGCTTGGAGGAGCTGGCCCGGGAAGGGGAGCCGGGGGAAGGTGGCGTCCAGGGCACGGCTGCCCCTTCCGGCTCGAGGACAGAGAAGACTGGACAGTGCTCCGGCCAAGGCCAGCCCCCACCAGGGACCGGACTGCTGCGGGTGCTGCGGGTGCTGCCGCTGGCACTCTGCCTTGGGCCTACCAGCTCCACGCAGTTTCCGAACCCAGACAGCCCCTCCCCTGTCGCTTGTTTTTCAGAGGCCCAGTATCTGTCTCAAACTCGCCCTCACCCTTCTCCGTGGACCCAGAGCAGAACCCGAGCTCCTGTCCCGCATCCTGGGAGGTGCAGGCCAGGTGGGGAGCCAGTATAGCAGCAGAGCTGGTGACGGTGCCACTGACACCAGGACCCAGAGGTATTCTTAGCTGGCATGAGACAGGGTGGGGAACAGGCCCCTAGCCGGCCAGAGGGCTCCTGCTCTCAGGGTGGGGAAGGGGACAGAGGGGGAGGGGCGAGAGATGGCTTCCTGTGTGAGAGAGAGGAGAAGGTGCGGGAAGTGTGCCCAGAGAAGGCACAGGTCCGGGTGCACAGGGAGCCTGCCCGGGCCCACCTCAGCCTCTCAGCTTCCTCCCGCCCTCTGCCCCCGACACCGACTCCCACTGCCATCCTTGCTCAGCATGGCTCCTCTGCTGGGGCATCAGGGCCCCAGCGCTTTGCTGCAGCGCTGGGTGCTGCCTTGCCAGCCACCCTCCCTCAGACTGAAGGCAGGGCCAAGGCCAACAGCACTGTTCTGTCTTTGGGCTCGTGTGGGAACAGAGTCCAGGGCTTGGGCCTCGTTTCTGGGGACCTGCCTTTGGCTCCACTAGCTGCTCTGCCCTGTTCTGGTGACCGCCCCCCCCCCCCACCATCGCTGGCTTACTAGCCTGTACACAGGGCAGCCGCTCCCCAGTGCACCCCTCCCTTCCTCTAGGGCAGGGCCTGGCTCCCACCTACTAGAAGCCAGCTTCAGACTAGAAAGGCCCTCCCTCACTTCGTGCCCCTGGAAAGCAGTGGGGCCCGAGAACCCTGACACAGTTGGAGACCGCAGCTGCCTGGCCAGAGGTCAGAAAGCGGGCCCTACCTCGATGCGGCCGGTGTCCGGCTGGAAGCTGCGTGCGGGGTCCTCGGTGGTGACCCGGCACTGGATGGCACAGCCGTTGATGCGAATGTTCTCCTGGCGCAGGCCCAGGTCAGGCAGGCTCCGGCCCTCGGCCACGTGGATCTGGGCATGGACCAGGTCCACACTGCAGGGCGGGGCAACACGGGATCAGGAGAGGAGCATGAGGCAGGGTGGGCAGACAAGGCGGCAGCCCACACACAGACTCGGCTCGGCCCTGCCGACTCTTTACCAGCCTGGGCAGCCAGCTCCTCCCGACCCACCGAGTGGCCCCCGCCCGGCCTGACCCCCGGAACTCTGCACAGTCTGCAGAAGGAACACACAGAAGGAGAACAGTCTGCAGAAGGAGAACATGCAGGGGCAGCCACACTCTTTGCATCTACCCGTTCTTACACCCCTCCCAAACAAACCCCTTCCCGTGCTCTGCCCTCTTCCTCCCTGGGGTCTCCCGGCACTCCACTGCCCCAAACTCTCCCTCGGCGAAGCCTGGGTTTGCAGCCTCAGACACCCTGTCCTTAGAGTCGTTTGTGCTGCTCTCTGTGTGTTGGCGCGGGGAGGGGGAGGTGGTGTGGTGAGAGAATGGGGTTGTGAAAGCCGGGCTCCTTGCAGTGGGGGCCACAGCTGTGGGCGCCGAGGTCAGGGCGCCGTCTGCCAGGCCCTTGTTGCAGCTGGGCTTGGGCCCAAGGTCCCTGAGAAGATCTGAGAGCAGGGAGCTCTCTACACCAGCACGTGTGAAAGCTCGGCCTCACTGACAGCCACGCTGCTACGTCCAATTGGGACAGCTGTTGACAAACCCGCATGTGGGACTTCCGGTCAGGAAGGAGACACAGGTAGACATGACTTGCCTCCTCGCACAAGCACAGAAAACATCACAACTAGACCTCAAAACAAATTATACCCAGAACCACCAGAAAATCGAGCTGTTTGGAAGTCTGACAACCAAGGATTTGAAGAAGCCACGGTCACCCAGGCGGGTAGGACAGGCGAGACGTGGAGATGGGTGGACAGGTGCAGAGGCTCCGCGGCAGAACAGGCAGTCCCACATTCACGTGTGGTGGATAAAAATCAGGAGGGACACCTTGGGAGCCCCAGGCCAGACCACACAGCCCAGGGTTCCAGAGCCATGAAGAGAAATCCCCATAACTTCTGGCTGTAAAAACCAGTGGGGTTAGAGGCAGCAGAACAAACCGCCAGATTTTCAGGAAACTCTACTTAAAGGGCCTGCAGGGACTTAAAACCTATGCAGACCCACCCTCTGTGGGATTCAGCACCAGGGCAACAGCTGGAAGGGTGACAGTCACACAGGGTGAGTGCCAGGCAAACCTCCAGAAGCCCGGCAGTGGCACAGTCCTCTCTCCTAGCCCTTCCCCCAAAAGAGCCATAAAGTGGTGAGGCAGGCTGCCCCACCCTGGTGATTACTTAAGTCTCCGCCCCACGTAATTTACAGATGCGTCTTCTACAACAGGCCACACTACTAAGACAGGGAGTCAAAGCAGCCCTACCTAGTGCACAGAAACAAACACAGGGAGGTTGCCAGATTGAGGAGACAAAGAAATATAGAACAGAACAAAACCCCAGAAAAAGAACTACCTGAAACAGAGATAACCAGCCCATCAGATGCAGAGCTCAAAACACTGCTGATCAGGATGCTCACAGAACTCACTGAGTACAGCAACAAAATAAAAAAGACCCAGGAAGAGCCCTGGCTGGTGTAGCTCAGTGGATTGAGCACGGGCCTGCGAGCTAGAGGATCGAGGTTCGATTCCCAGTTGGGGCACATGCCTGGGTTGCAGGCCAGTTCCCAGCATGGGACACATGTAAGGCAACCATACATCGATATTTCTCTCCCTCTCTCCTTCCCTTCTCCTCTAAAGATAAATAAATAAAATCTTAAAAAAAAAAAAGACCCAGGAAGAAATGAAGGTTATATTAAGGGAAATAAAGAAAAATCTATAGGGAAGCAACAGTGGAGGGCATGAAGCCAGGATTCAAATCAACAACTTGGAACATACAGAAAAAATAAACATTCAACCAGAATAGCAAGAAGAAAAAAAGAATAAAAAAAAACAAGGATAATATAAGGTGCCTCTGGGATATCTCCCAATGTACCAACACCCGAATCATAGGGATGCTGCCAGCAGAAGAGGAAGAGCAAGAAATTGAAACCTTATTTGAAAAAGTAGTGGCAGAAAACTTCCCTAATTTGGTGAAGGAAATAGACATACAAGTCCAAGAAGCACAGAGAGTTCCAAACAAGTTGGACCCAAAGAGGACCATACCAAGACACACCATAATTAAAATGCCAAAGGTTAAAGATAAAGAGAGAATCTTAAAAGCAGCAAGAGAAAAGCAGAGAGTCACCTACAAAGGAGTTCCCATAAGACTGTCAGTGATTTCTCAAAAGAAACTTTGCAGGCTAGAAGGGACTGGCAAGAAGTATTCCAAGTCATGAAAACCAAGGACCTATATCCAAGATTATTCTATCCAGCAAAGCTATCATTTAGAATGGAAGGGCAGATAAAGTGCTTCCCAGACAAGGTAAAGCTAAAGGAGTTCATCATCTCCAAACCCTTATTATGTGAAATGTTAAAGGGACTTATTTAAAGAAGAAGATCAAAAGTATGAACATTAAAATGGCAATAAATTCACAACTATCAACTGTTGAATCTAAAAAAAAAAACCAAACTAAGCAAACAACCACAACAGGAACGGAATCATAGGTACAGAGACCACGCGGAGAGTGCTCAGCGGGGAGGAGGGGGAGAACGGTGGAAAGGTGCAGGGATTAAGAGGCATAGTTGGTAGGCACAAAGTAGACAGGGGAGGTTAAGAAGAGCATAGGGAATGGAGAAGCCAAAGAACTTTTATGCGCAACCCACGGACATGTACTAAGTGTCGGGGGTGGATTGCTAGAGGGAAGGGGTGTACCAGGGGGAGGGGGCAAAGGGGACAAAAATGGGGACAACTGTTAATAGCATAATCAATAAAATATATTTAAATAAAAGAAAAATCAACGGCAGTGCTTTAAATCTGTCACTGAGGCTTGTGGTAAGGACAGCTGGGGAGCCGCCCTGGCAGAGTGCACTACGCGTTGTGTATTTCCTGCTAAATCACTTTGGAGCAGTGGTGGCAGTCGCCATGCGTCACCACGTCTGCATGCTGCGAATGTGGCTGTCTCAAGCTTTAGCTCCACAATGGTGCCCTGAGAGTCACTGTCACTCTTAGGAGTGGGGGAGCCCGAGGGTCAGGCAGACCGCAGCTCACCCGGGCTCCCTGCAGCGGGGACCGCGAGGAAGCTGCGCTCCAGACTGTGCCTGTCTGACCCCACCCCACCCTCAAGCAGACCAAGACTTCCCTCCCTTGCGAGAAGGCCTGTGGCAGGGGATGGTTTTACAGCGGCACCAGCACCAAGGGGAGGATCGTGTGGGGCCGAGTATGAGGCCGGAGCGTCTGTCTCCATTCAGCCTTTGTCTCAAGAGCAAGGAGTCTGGGGGCCTCTGTGCGCCTGCTGGGCATCCTCAGTCTCGGGGGTTAGGGGTCAGGGAACAGGGAAGGAACGGTCAGGAAAGTTCCATGGTGAGATGGCCTGGCTCCAAGTCAGGGCTTAACACTTAACACAGAAATGGCTCAAAATATGTATCTTGAAGCAATGAAAGACTATTTAGTTTATAAAATGGGCAGGTTTTTACAAATGTCGGCACTTGATCCTTGCGGGAACACAAATTGGAACAAGCAGTCGGGCGCGCTAACTGGGTGAGGGGTTGCCTACCCCCTGCTCCGGCAACCCCACGCCGGCGTCCGTCCGCAGAGCCTTTCAGAGAGTGCTAACTAGGCACCCCGAATGACCGCAGCAACCAGGAACCACCTCACTGTCCACTCTCAGAGGACTAGGCCGGTAACCTCCGACCCACTCGGATGATGGGCGAGCACGCAGCCCTGACAGGTACTCAGAAAAGTCCGGTAGTCCGGGGATGCCTTCAGCAAGTACTGAATTTAAAAAGTAGATGAAAAATTCTACACAGAACAACACAGTTGTGTCAAACTAGTTACATAGTAAAGTAAGTAAAGACGGAAAGAGTCCAAAGCTTCAGAGCAGACTCGGGCCTGGGTTCCTGCCCCAGCTGTGTGACCTGGGGCGCCTCTCTCAACCTTCCTGAGCCTCGGCTTCCTCGTCTGAAAGGCGGGGGTGACCAGGGCCTTCCTCCTGGGGGGTGCGTCTCACAGCACACGGCGCGGCCGGCCGGGAGCCTCCTCAGCACCTGAGTGTGGGGCTCTAAATTGTTTTTTTTTAATATTTCATTTATTTATTTTTAGAGAGAGAGGAAGGGAAGGAGAAAGAGTGGGAGAGAAACATCAATCAATGTGTTGTTGCCTCTCATGTGTTCCCTACTGGGGACCTGGCCTGCAACCCAGGCACGTGCCCTGACTGGGAATTGAACTGGCGACCCTTTGCTTCACAGGCCGGTGCTCAATCCACTCAGCCAGAGCTAAATCGTTTTAATTTGCTGCTTTGTGCTACACATAACCATGCCATGCTTTTATAATAATTTCTGTAAAAAGCAACTAGATCCCTAACTGCTCACTTCCCCGAGGAGAGTGAGCTGAGTCCCCACCTGCCCGCTCCCCAGCAGCCACCTGGGTGGATTTTACACAAAAGCCAAGGAAAGCCCCCCTCCCCCCACCCCTGCCAGCCAGCGCTCACTCGGTGATCTCCTCCGTGACGGTGTGCTCCACCTGCAGGCGAGAGTTGACCTCGATGAAGTAGTGCTTGCCATGCTTGTCCACCAGGAACTCCACGGTGCCTGCGTTCTCGTAGCCCACCTGTGGGGGAGCCACTTAAGTAAGCAGGCGCAGTGATGGGGGCCCGGCGGACACAGGGTCATCTGCCAGTTGGTTCCATAAAAAAACAGACTGCAGCACACTCCACCCTGTCCGACAGCAGGCAGCCCCCCGGCCCTGCCCCTGGGGAAGGAAGCACCCAGAACCCACGGCCGGACCCCTGCCTAGATGTTCCCCCAGAACGCCACCGGCAGCCTCTGGTGGCTGTACCCAGCCCGTCTAGGCAAGACAGCAGCAGCAGCTACTGCTGCCTTAGACTCAGTGCCCTTTCCCCTGCAGCCTCCTTGGTTTGCCAGCACTAGGACCTCCCTGACCCCCACCCCCATGCACAGCCTGGCCTCTCCTGGACCCTTCCTGTTTTTAGAGATCTTCAGAAAGTCCTCCTCTACTCTGCTCGGTCATCACTTCAGACCACTACCGACAGAGGGGCCATTTCAGAGAAATCAACCAGTGAGGATTCTAACTCAAGATGCAGCCCTGGCCCAGTTTCACTGCGGTCTCCCCAGACCACCAACTAGACTCGGACGGCTCCCACAAATCTGCTCTGGGATGAGACAACATACATGATAATAGTAATAATAAGAAGAAGCCAATAAACAAGACCAAAATCAAGGCAGAAACACTCCTTATAAGAAAAAAATGGAATCTCAACTCTTAAATCAATGCCTCACATTAACTGTGGCAGAAGCCTACTGCAGAGTGCCAACCCTGGCCTCCAGTTTGGGGACGGTGACAGAACCCCTGCCGTCCTCTCTCTGGGCTGCCTGGGTCTGGAGAGGGCAGATCTGCAGAGACGCTCTCACTGGGGCTCTGGGAAGGGGAGCAGGTGTTGGGGCAGGACGTCTGGATGGGAGAGAGGGCGGGGTCAGGAGGGCCCAGATGACAGAGAGCAGGGCCGCTGCTGGCGGCCTGGCCATGGCAGGTGCTCTCCCAAGCCGGGCGTGGGGCAGGCCCACTGCGGGGAGTCCCCGCTTGTCTCCACGCCCCAGCAGAGCAAAGACTGGCTGAAGGCAGGTCTTAGGGGTAATGGGCGGCAAAAGATGCAATGTAGGAGCTCGTTAGGAATGGATGAGGAAGAAATGCCTCAGTGATGTTTCTTAATCCTGGCAGGATCCACTGAGCCCCACTACTTTTGTCCCAGGGCTTGGCTGCCACGCAGCTGAGTCTGCGCACAGGGTACTGAGGGCGTGGCCAGTGGCCTTGCCCCCTCCCTCTTCTCAGCCTTTCTGGACTCCAGGCTTGGCACCTGGGCCTGGTGCCTCTGCTGTCCCAGGGTCTCCTCATCAGCCCTCTGTCCTCCAACACAGTCCCTTCTCTACAGAGCTGGTCACTCTGGGCCTCCCTGCTCCCCAGCAGACTGCCCACATCTGAACCCCGGTGACCGCTGGCCGTGAGGCCCACGCCAGCTGGAGCTCAGAGCGCGCCTGTATGAACAGGCTCCTGGTCTCCAGGTGGGGAAATTCTGTCCCCAAGAGCCCCTGCCCTTCACCTGCTTAGCAAGTTTGACAGAGTCGCTGGTGAGCCGAGCACGGAGCTGAGAGTCCAGGTGGGCAGCAGGGGCGATCTCGACCACCTTCTGGTGTCGCCGCTGGATGGAGCAGTCTCGCTCATACAGGTGCAGGATGTTCCCGTACTGGTCCCCTGTGGAGGAGGGTAAGCTGGGCTCAGCTTCTCCTGGAACCTGAACACCCTCTAAAGGCCCAACCGTCCCAGGCATCAGCCACGGCCTGCCAGAGCCTGCTCCCAGCAGTGGGAGCAGCCAGGAGCATGGGCCCTGCCCTGCCCCCACAGCCCACCAGCATGGGGCCGGAGGCGGGCAGGGGAGGCGGACGGGGCGCACTTACTGAGGGAGAGCTCCTGGGGTCCCAAAGGCCAGCGCAGCAAGGAAGCAGCAAGGAAAGGAAGGTCGGGCCTGCTGGCTGCAGTGGCCAGGAGCACCCCACTCACCTAAGATCTGAACCTCGATGTGGCGTGGCTTCTCGATGAACTTCTCCACAAACAGCGCCCCGTTCCCAAAGGCAGCCAGAGCCTCTGAGTAGGCCCGTGTATAGTTTTCCTCTAGCTCCTGGGGGTGGGTGGAGGCTGAGCAGACATTGGGCCCCTCTGCACCACCCCGGCCCACTCCCGACCCGCGGTGGCTCTGCAGCAGCCTCCCAGTCCTGGGCCCTGCTCACCTCATAGCTGTGCACGACCCTCATGCCACGGCCCCCACCCCCATAGGCAGCTTTGAAGATGATGGGGAAGCCGTAGGTGTTGGAGAACTCGTGGGCCTCGTGCAGGGAAGTGATGGGAGCATCCGTGCCGGGGACGACAGGGACGCCTGTTGAGAGACAGGCACATGGGGCCTTTGTCACAGGCTGAAGCCCCTGCCAAAACCCACCAGCCCCCGCCCCAGAGGGCCCCTCTCGAGGAGCTGCACGGTCCCCACGGTCCCCACGGCTTGCTTCCATATTCACCGGCAGCGATGGCGATGGCCCGGGCCTCCACCTTATCTCCCATCTTTCGAACCACCTCTGGGCTTGGTCCAATGAACCGGACCCCAGCATCCTGACAGGCTTGGGCAAAGTCTGCACGCTCTGACAGAAACCCATAGCCAGGGTGCACCGCGTCCACATTGTTTTCCTGGGGGCAGGGGTGGCAGAAGAATGGGGTGCCACTCAAATTCCTCCACACAGGCTGCACCAGACCCTGTGGCTCTTGTGCCTCCCCCACCTCACTCGCCCCATCCATCCATCCCTCCACCCACCCACCCACACTTACTGCTGGCTGGCGTGGGGCTTGGGCACGGCACGGGGAAGGCACAGGACCCAGCCCCGGCCCTTAAGACATCCCTGGCCCGGCCTGGCTCACCTTGGCCACCTTGATGATGTCCGGGATGTGCAGATAGGCCTGCACTGGGGCGAGGCCGCGGCCAATGAGATAGGCTTCGTCTGCTTTCTGCCGGTGCATCTGGCCTGTGTCCTGCTCCGAGTACACAGCCACAGTGCGGATGCCCAGCTCTGTGCAGGCACGGAACACACGGATGGCGATCTCACCTGGGGGGCGGGGGGCAGCATGGTGAGAGGTTAGATTCCTGGGTGCTCAGAGAAGCAGATATCGTGGTGGGAAGCTGCAGGGAGGAGGAGAGCTAAGCCTGGGGTTGGCCCACGGCCCCTCTCCCGGCCCCAGGGGGCTCACCTCTGTTGGCCACCATGACCTTCTTGATGGGCTTGTACTCCAGTCGCCGGACATTTGGGGAGGCAAAGGGGATGGTGGAGGTTCGGCGGACACCCCGGAGCCTCAGGCCCCCGCAGACGGCTCGGAACTTCAGCATCTGGGGAGGGAAGTCAGCCAGGCTGGAGCAGCCTCGGCAGGGAAGGTCCCCAGGAAGAGTGGGGGTCCCACCACAGCCCCACAGCAGCCCCAGGTGAAGGCCAGTGCCGGCGCCCTCTTCCTTCCCTGGGGGGCTGCCTGGCCGCAGGACAAGGAGCTAAATCAAACCCAAGGGAGCCCATGCTTACCCTAACTCTCTAAAACTCACTGCAGTGTTTACAACACTGCAAGCTCCTAAAGCAATGTCAAAGCCAGACAGAGGCGCAGCAGGACCGAGGTGTGCGTGTGCATCTGTGCATCGGCGGTGCCCCTCCGATGCTCTCAGCTGGTCGCAGCAGCCCTGATTGAGAACTGCCCCCAGTCACGGTGGCGCCAGGGTGGGTGCCACCCTCAGGGTTCCGTCGGGCTGGACGATGAGGGTAACCATGGCCCTGAGAACCCGAATCACTGTGACTGCTCAGGGAGCAAAGCCTCTGCGCAGTTACAGCGCAGCCTTCTTTCCATGGCAGCAGAAACCAGCCTTCCTCTCTACCGCGGGCTTCGGAATACACGGGTAACGAAAATCGGCTGAGGGCAGGTGAAACAGGCCAGGGACAAAAACGCGAATACTGCAGGACTCCGCTCACGTGAGGTCCCCAGAGTCCACTCGTTCACAGGGACAGTGGGAGGGCCAGTGACAGGCAGGTGAGGAGTTAGGCTTTCACGGGGACAGCGTTAAGCTGGGGGTGACGACGTTCTGGAGACAGACGTGGTGATGGTTGCACAGCGTGAACGCACTCACCACTGCCAAACTGTGCACCGACACATGGTTAAGGAGCCAAATTCCGTTAGATATATTTCACCATGATAAAAAGGATTTTAAAAAAACCAACAGAGGGCAACTTACAGCCCAGAACGTAAAACATCTTCCGAGGTAGATCACCCCCTCGTTCTATACAGGAAGAAAACGAAGGCCTGGGAGGGTTTGAGGAGATGCATTCGAGGTCGCACGGCTGTCCACCCAGCCGGGCACTCGCCCTTCCGCTCCCCTGCTGCCTTTACCTAGAGAACCACGTGATTCACTTTTTAGCAAAGTTTAAAATGCCTGACTCACCCATTTGTTCTACATAGGGAACATAAACACATAATCAATAAATAAAATAGTTACTACAAAAACCTTAGTGTCTTATTATGGCCAACGAGACGGAGAAGGGGAAATAAATACCAAACAGGAAGAAAAGAGAAGAAAAGAAATAAGGAAATAGAAAAAAGAGAAGAGGGAAGCCATGAGCCGAAGGAGAGAGGACAGGCCCTGAGCATCAGCCCCGTGCCCGGCGCAGGGTGGGGGCGAAGAGAAGGCCACTGCTCTCCCAGTGGGTGCACCAGACAGAGGAGCAGAGAAAAGGAAAAAGACGACAGAAATAAGGTCCTTTCAGGTTGTGACTAGTGCCTCGAAGGTAAGAAACCAGGTAACATTTTGTGCATTACCCGGTGGGGGTCGGGGGGAGCCCACGGGGCCTGGATACGAAAGTGGATGTCTGAGGAGGGCGCACAGGGCATCTGCACAGCAGAAGCACAAGCAGGGAGCCAAGCGGGAGGATCCGGGGAGAGCATGAGGTAGGAGGGACGGTGGTAGCCCAAGGGGGAATGAGCTGGATGCGTTCAAGATCCAGGGCCAAGAGCAGGGCGGCAGGGACGCCTAGGGGTGAGGCAAGGCTGGAGTGCAGACAGGGCCTCGGCTCTCGGTCTCTCCGCCTCTCTCCAGCCTCTTCCTTCTCCTCCAAGCACCACGGGTGGTGGCAAAGGGGATGGCCTGATGCACTTTGGGAAGCTCTCTGGGTTGGTGAGTAGTGAGGGCTGCATGTTCAGGGCTGTGCAGAGGCTGAGATAAGACACACAGTGCCTCTGACCTGGGTGGGAGCAATGGGGAATGGACTAAATTGGGGAGATGCCCTGGCTGGTGTGGCTCAGTGGATTGAGCGCCGGCCTGTGAACCTAAAGGTAGCCCGTTCGATTCCTAGTCAGGGCACATACCTGGGCTGCAGGCCAGGTCCCCAGTAGGGGGCCTGTGAGAGGCAACTGATTGATGTTTCTCTCATACATCAATATATCTGTCCCTCTCTTTCTCCCGCTCCTGCCCCTCTCTCTAAAAATAAATAAAATCTTTAAAAAAATTGTGTTGCATTTTTT
>PVKM010010264.1:0-35223 GCA_004027735.1 Carollia perspicillata
GAAGTGGTCAGTAATGTTTGCTTTTAGGTAAGTTAGGAGATAAAATAGAGCAAGCTGGAGCTAAAGCAGCCACCATTGAGGAAGACTAGGTAAAGAGATTACTAACCACAGTGACCAGAGGGGAGAGCGGAGGGGATTTCAGGGGAAAGGGGAAGGGTTTACAGGAACAAGTATGAAGGACACCTGGACAAAAACTACGGGGGCTGGGGGGCGGGCTGGAAATGGGAGGGAGGTGGGGGGGACAGGGGGTGGGCTGGGAGGGGATAAAAGACAGAAAACTGTACTTGAACAACAATTAAAATAAAATAAAAAATAAATGTTGAACTAATTAATAACAAAAAAGAGAGACAATACTAACTAGCACAATACTCTTCAGGCCAAGAAAAAGAAGGGGGCCTTGCCATGAGCTTATGTATGTTCAACTCAAACAAATGGATTAGAAACACATGAAGGAGGCCATATCGAAAAGGACCAATTTACGTTAGAAAGAACTCCTAAAAGCAATTTTTAAAAACCAACAAACTAACAACCAGCACAAAAAAAGTAGAATATAAATGGATAATTTAAAGAAGAAGGCGATTTCTGGTCCAGTTGGAGGCATAGATAAACATGCTTCACCTCCTCATGCAACCACAGAAAGAATTACAACTAGACCTCAAAACAACACCCAGGACTGTCAGAAAATTGAGCTGCATGGGAAGTCCAACAACAGAGGACTTAAAGAAGCCACATTCATCCAGGTGGTAGGAGGGGTGTAGACCCAGAGGCAGGTGGAGAGGTGCAGAGACACGGTGTGGCATGGAGAGGCAGCAGAAAAGCAGGCAGCCCCACATTCACATGTGGTAGATAAAAATTGGGAGGGATTCCTTGAGAGTGAGTGATCCCAGCCCCAGGCCAGACCTCACACCCCAGGGTTCTAGTACCAGAAAGATAAATACCCATAACTTCCGGCTGTAAAAACCAGTGGGGGTTGGGGCCACAGAAGGAACTGCCAGATTTTCAGGAAAACATATGTAGACCCACCCCCTCTGGGATTCAGCACTAGGGCAACAGCTGGAAAGGCACCAATCACGTGGGGCAAGCACCTGGAAAACCTCCAGAAGCCAGGCAGTGGTATTGTCCCCTCTCTGAGCCCTTCCCCCGCACAGAGCCATGAAACAGTGAAGCAGGTTGCCCCCACCCTGGCAATTACCTAAGTCTCTGCAACACACAATTTACAGGTGTCTTTTCTACAATAGGCTACTAAGACAGGGAGTCAAAGCAACTCTACCTAATACACAGAAACAAACACAGAGAACCTGCCAAATTGAAGAGACAAAGAAATATGGTCTAAATGAAAGAAAGAACAAAAACCCAGAAAAAGAACTAAACAAAATGGAGATAACCAACCTATCAAACGCAGAGTTCAAAACACTGGTGACCAGGATGCTCAAAGAACTCATTGAGTATGGCAACAAAATAAAAAAGACCCAGGAAAAAATAAAGGTTACACTAAGTGAAATAAAGAAAAATCTACGGGGAACCAACAGTGGAGGGGATGAAGCCAGGGTTCAGATCAACAATTTGGAACATAAGGAAGAAATAAGCATTTGACTGAAACAGCAAGAAGAAAAAATAATTTAAAAAAATTAGGATAGTATAAGGTGCCTCTGGGACATCTCCAAATGTAACAACACCTGAATCATAGGGATGCCAGGAAGAGAAGAAGAAGAGCAAAAATATTGAAAACTTATTTGAAAAAATAATGAAAGAAAACCTCCCTAATTTAGTAAAGGAAATAGACAGACATGTCCAGGAAGCACAGAGAGTCCCAAACACAATGGACTTATGTCCACACCAAGACACAGCATAATTAAAATGCCAAAGGTTAATGATAAGGAGAGAGAATCTTAAAAGCAGCAAGGGAAAAGCAGAGAGTTACCTACAAAGAAGTTCCCATAAGACTGTCAGCTGATTTCTCAAAAGAAACTTGCAGGGAAGAAGGGACTGGCAAGAAGTATTCAAAGTGGTGAAAAGCAAAGACATACAACCTAGATTATTCTATCCAGCAAAGCTTTCATTTAGAATGGAAGGGCAGATAAAGTGCTTCCCAGACAAAGTAAAGCTGAAGGAGTTCATTCTCACCAAGACATTATTACATGAAATGTTAAGTGGACTTATTTAAGAAAAAGAAGATCAAAACCATGAACATTAAAATGGCAACAAATTTACAACTATCAATAACTGAATCTAAAAACACAAACTAAGCAAACTAGCAGAACAGGAACAGAACCATAGATATGGAGATCATTTGGAGGCTTATCAGCTAGGAGGGGCAAGGGAGAGAATGGGGGAAAAGGTTCAGAGATTAAGAAGCAAAATTGGTAGGTACAAAATAGACAGGGGGAGGTTAAGAATAGTATAGGAAGTGGAGAAGCCAAAGAATTTATACTTTCAGAAAATGTACTGATTCATGCTACAACATCTATAAACCTTGAAAAACCATATGCTAAGTGAAATAAGTGAGACACTAATGGTTACATATTGCATAATTCCAAGTCTATGGCACACCCTGGATAGGCAAATTCATAGAGGCAGAAAGTAGATTTATAGTTGCCAGGGACTGGAGTGGGGAGGGGAATAGTGTGTTACTGCTTAATAGGCACAGAGTTTCCTTCTGGAGTGAGGGAAATATTCTGGAATTAGTGGTAATAGTGACCATACTAAAAGCCACTGAATTATACACTTTAAACAGCTGACTTTTATGGTATGTGAATTATATCTCAGTAAAGCTACTTTTTAAAAGTGATACATAAGGTCACCTAGCAGCCTCTTTATCCACCTCTGGACACTGACATAAGGGTGTGATGCCTGGAGCTGCTGCAACCATCTTGCAATCATGTGCTAGCTTGATAATTGGCTTGATATGCTGAGGTTGTCAGAAAAAAGATGAAAATAATCAGCTACCTGTTGATGTTGCTGAGCTGCTACGCTAACAAATCCCGGACTTGCACTACCTCTGGAATGTTTATTATATAAGATAATCAATTCTTTATTGTTTAAACCAACAGGTATGCCTTGAAGGTGAGAGGGTCTTAGCGGATAGAAATCTATTAGCTGTAGTCAGTCCTGGAGGTGAGTAAGAATAGGAAATGCAAACTGACAACAATTATATTTACCATCACCACCCCCAAAAAGTCTGAAACAGAAGTACTCTCTAAAGAAATTGAATTCTTTCCCTGAAAAAGGCCCAGTGGGTGGTGTGGATAAATGGTGCCCCAGAGTAACTTCATCCAGAGTAAATCCAGTTGGCACAAGTAGGCATAAAGAGGCACAGCCCAAGACCCTGCTCTCGGGGGAAGCCCAGAAATCCAGACAGCCATGCAGGACTCGGAGCTCACAGGCAGCCCTCCCATCGACAAGAGGCCAGATGGGGAAGCAGACTTACACAATGGCAGAAGGACCTACTCCAGCCACATATACTCATTAACATGTAAGCATATTTAGGAAACAGAACACCAATAACTGCCAGAAAGTTGAGAAAAACCAATACTAGCAAAGAAGACAACCAATATAATTAACCTGAACAACTGATTCTGGGATGAAACAAATTATTAACTGAACAGAAAAGAATTTTTAACTATTTTAAAATTAATGTCCTATGGGAGATCTGAGAAGACACTACGTCCATTAATAGGTTGCTGGGTTTTTAAAGGTTTATTCAAAAATTAAGAAGAATTCTTAGGAGTCAAACCTGTGATAATTAAATAAAAGCTCTTTAGGATGACAGGAAGAGAAACATGGAGAAATCTCTCAGAACATAGGGGAAAAGGCTGGAGAAGGAGGATCAGTTCAGAGTCCAATACCCACCTAAAAGAAGTTTAGGTGGAGAAACAGAATTTCAAAAGTGGAGGGGAGAAAATGAAAGGAGTAATGTATGAAAATTTCTCAGAGGTGAGGGAGACATGGGTCCTTAGGAAGAGAGTGTAGACCACACTGAATAAAAAGGGACCCATGTAAACAGACTATAAACAGACTGTAGAATGTCAGGACATCAAGAATAAGTGGAACAAAAGTTTCTAGACAGGATAACAAGGAATGAGAAAAATCCTAGTTAGGTAGCTCAGGATTCTGGGGAACAATATAATGACATCTTCAGATATAAATATATATATAGTCTAGCATTCCATATTCAAGTGAACGTTTTCAGAAAGTGAATCCTCGGAGACTTTCTTTACTGTTGTACTTCCTGAAATTTTTAGTGAAGGATGTTCTCCAGAGCCAAGATATGTGCAGGCACTAATTCTATCATTTTACACCAAGAGGCATCAGGATGCAGAGTCTAAAATTGATGGCAGATTATTTTTAGGTGTAAAGGCCACCACCAGAAGGACTGAATATAATCATAGAGAATTAAAAGACCAAGAGAAAGAGGAGGAGAGAAACAGGAAGCTCTGAGGTGGATCAGTGAGAGCAGCAATAGATTTTTAAAATCGATAGATCAAGAAATACAGGTATAAATACATTATTTGCAAATATGGAGGTAGCCATCAAAATAATTTTAAATGGCAGTCTGGACAATGGGACTTGGGAGGTGCTAGGGTGAGAGGCTTTTTCTTTTCTTTTTTAAGAGAACAGAAGGGAACATACCAAAATGTTAACAAGAGTATATCAGAGTGACACAATTATCAATAGATTTAATTTTCTTCCTATTTCCCAAACTGTCTACAATAACCAGGCATTATTTTTATAATCAGAAACATATACACACTTTGCTTACATAGGATCAAGGGTATCTTGTGGTTAATGATTATCAAATCCTTAACAGTCTTTGCTCTTGACCTCTGATTTATTGGAAGAATTTCAAGTCCCCATGTTGTTTACTAACCTCAACTTCCTAAGGAAGTACAATCACACTGGCATTAAAAAAGAAGGGAATGGTTTGGCCGCATTTAGCACCACCCCACTCTCCCCAGTCCTCCTTCCACTCGCACTTTCTGGAGGACCAGGTGCTCTGGCTGGATCTCCCGCCCACGGCAGCGCGTCCACTTCCACCACTTCCCTGGCAGACAGATGTTTCAGGGGCCACGTCCCCAGCAGTCCGTGCTATTATCAGTGATTGTTATTAGAAAATTCACTTGTACATTAGCCAAAGTCCACTCCCCTAGAACAGCCTCCACCCACTTACCTTGATCTTGCTCTCTGAAACTTTTCAGAACTAGTTAGGCAATCTTCTATGTTATACTTCTGCAAATATTCGAAGGTGATTCCCACATCTCACTGGCTATATGCCACGTTCATTTGTGTCCCACATTTTTCTCACGCCTCAGCACTTCCACATCCTCCAGAACCAGATTCCTCTTCTGTCCCCTAGACTATGAGCTCATCCACTCTTTCATTCATTTATTCATTCATTCACTCATTTTGTAATTCAATACATTCAATACATTCAATACATTTCATTTCTTCAAAAAGAATGAAGTCCTGATAAATATTACAATATAGATGAACCTTGAAAGCCTTAAGCTAAGTGAAAGATGCCAATCATAAAAGACCACACATGATTCCACTCATGAAAAGTCTAGAATAGGGAAACTTTAGAGATAGAAAGTAGATTAATGGTTCCGTAGAGCTAAGGGGGGATGAGGAGATAGGGGTTTCTTTATGAGAGAATGAAAGTGTTCTACAATTGACTGGGGTGATGGTTGCTCCTATCTGTAAATATACTTTAGAAAACAGAATTGTTTTTAAATGGGAGAATTGTATGGTAACATGAATTGCATCTCAAGAAAGTTGTTTTTTAAAAGTTAACTAATAGCTGTGATTATGATGGGACACTGATCGACTCATCACCCAGGCTTTTCTTGGACCCTGCAGACTTGAATGACTGTATAGAACAAGAAGAGGGTGTACCTTTTAGACACGTTCAACAGTCCAGTATGGAGTCACAGTCAGCCATGACAGTTATGTCAAGTGCTATGTCAAGACTGAAGTAACGGGGTTAACAGGAACATCCTTGGCAGGGGCCCAGAATGCCCCAAACCACAAGTCTGGACAGTTGGATAAGGACCCCATGTGCACACTGATATGAATGGGACCTCCACTCGTCGTGGCTATAAGAACTCAGAACTCCCACCACCCCACAAACACTAGAACTTGGCTGTGCCACAGGTCATGCCCACAGCCCAGTCAGACTTCAACTCCACCAGACATGTGTCTCCATTGCAGCCACTTGGCTTGAGACAGACACCTACCTCTCCACCTGCAGACACCACCAGTGACAGGGGCTTCATGCTACGTGGTCACCCTGCTCACTTCTAACTCACAAGCTCCCCCTCTCTGTGTGCAATCTGCATGTGACTTTATTGGCTTATTAGGGAGGTTTCACCTAATAAACCCGGCATTGTGGAAAGACACAAGTATGTCCCAGTCACTCCTTTTGGGATGCTCCCTGGCTCACACAGTGACTCTTATCAAAACCTCTGACTCATTCCCAAGTTCAATGTTCAGAGTCTAAAACATTCTTGCCTCAACCCCTATTTGTAGAGTGCATTTAATACCAGCATTCAACAGTGCCTACTAAGTGCTAGGCCCTGTGCTGTGCACTCAGGTCAACAGGGCAGAGAGTGGCCCTGCCCCCAGCTCTCAGACACGGTTCCCTCCCCATCCAGAGCCCTACAAAACCCCCACCAGCCCCACCTCAGTGTGTCAACGCAAATCCCACTTCCTTTGGCCAAGTTCCTTTCTGAGTGCAGGTAGCCTGAGGTCATTGATGTGTGAGCTCAGGGAACCCCGAGTCTAACTTCTCTTTCTAAACCCTGTGTAGAGATCAGATGGGTAGGGGCGGTGGGGGGGGACCTAGTGAAAAGAAGCAGATGGTCGACCTTCTGAGGCAGCGACCTCAAACGAGGGCCTTTTGGTCCCCCCAAGACTCTCTGCATTAGCCAGGGCAGCTGGCCGAGGGGCTCCTCCCCTCTCTCCTCCTGAGCTGTCTCCTGGGGGCCCTGCTCTTTCCACCGTTTCCTTACTGAGGTGTGTCACTGTGAGCACACACCCTTCCTCCCTCTACTGTGAGTGATCACCTAGACTTATGGAAGACTGTGGGAGGGTGAAGGCCGCATTTCAGACGCAAGTTTGGAGAGGCGGACCATGATGGGTGGATGGCTGCATGGCGCAGAGGGCACACTACATAGTTCATTTTCACCTCATGGTCGGTGCCAACTGATTTACAGTCTCCCCATATATTGAAGCAGCTCACAGATAGGAAAACCAGTATTAGCTTCTCAAATACGGAAAAGGGAATACCTATGTATTTGATGGATTGAGTACCCATTACTGGCGTTTAGGGTGTCCACTATCCATTAGATTTCTGAGTCATTATTCTTTTGCAAAAATCAAAGTTGCCTTAAGTAGGAAATATAGCAAGGGACCAGAGCAACATAGGGCAGGTGGAGGAGGGACACTCAGAACATGGCTCTACCTGAGACAACAGCCCCTGGAAAAGCTGGTTAAAGACAGAGAAGACACTTTAACCACCACGAAGAGGTCTCTATGGTGCACCACAGAATCAGTCAGAAAACAGTGGGGTTTCCATACCTGCTTAGCAAGGTAGAGCTTGGTTACAGGATATTTCTTGGTCTTGGATCTGTACACATGGAGAAGCTGCCAAGGGGCCAGGAGCCAAAGGAAGCCCAAGGGAATCCAGACCAGCACAGTTTGCTCAAAACAAAGCGGCAGGTCCGCCTGCGGGCTATCCAGGAAGGAGGAATTCTAGGGGACCAAAATGTGATGATTGTTGGTTACAAGTTTTTGAAGACAGAAAACCATTCATAGCCCATACCCTCCACACCCAACCCATTTCAAAACAATTTTAACTCAGTTCTATATCGATATCCAGTCGGACCCTTTAGTTAGCTATATTTTTCTATTCATTCCCATTGATACAAATTGATCATTTAATGACATCTAGTGACTTTCTGACCAATTCAGCCTCTAAAGACCTTTCCTTCCTGTGATTCTAAGCAAATTTCCCCACCAGTTGTTCTGCCCAAACTTCACCACTGTGTTTGCCAAGTCGTGGGAAGAAGAGGGACGGTTCCCTAATCCAAAGAGGAGAATAGGTCCTTGGGATGTAAAAACTTCTCATTCTAGTTTTTAGCACTGAATGAACTTGCTGGCAGACATTCAGACATACAGGCAGCCCTGGCCAGGTGGCTCAGTTGATTGGAGCATCGTCCCGCACACCAAAATTTTGTGGGTTTAATCCTTGGTCAGGGCACATGTTTCTCTCTCACATCCATGTTTCTCTCTCTCTCTCTCCCTCTCTCCCTCCCTCCGTCCCTCCGTCCCTCTCTCCTTCTTTCTCCCTTCCTCTCTCTCTCTCTCAAATCAATAAACCTATCCTCCTGTGAGGATGATAACAGGGCAGGAGGCATGCTTAGTCATACTAAGACATTTAGACTCCCAAGGGCTTATGTCAGAACCCAAGGGGGGCTTCAGCACAGAAGTGGCAATGACGCTGACGGACAAAAGGTTCACTCCTAGCCTGTTCTGTACTAGCCTGCATTCTGCAATAAAAAGAAGGGTCTTGTGAGTTGAGGTGGGGGCACTAGTTTTTATATCTGAGTCATGTGAGGGTAGAGTTTTTCTCCTAATACGTATTTCTGAATTGTTTTTGTATGACTGTTCGGACAGACTCTTTAAAGAAAAGGTTGAGGTGCTCTGACCGAGATGATCTGCTAGATAATTCTCAGAGACTTCTTAAGGGTTGGCCTATTGAGCCCTACCTTCCCAGGGTACACGCTTCCTGGCCTCGAAGGCCTTGGGCCCAGGCTCTCTCCGAGATTGGGAGGTGCTGCCCACGTGCTCTGCTTTCTCATTCCTGCTCCTCTTAGCTCTCCGTGAGGTTATCCAACTTTAGAATTAAGACTTCTTACCTAAGATAGTTAAACTATTTAACAATCTGGGTAATTCTGATGCTGATGCTAAGAGTGTGTAGACCACACTTTCACAGGATCTCTAAATGCACGGTCCCTTCTCATCCTCTTCCACCGAACCATTCGATTTTGCCTCAGTGTTCGTGATGCCCACGTGTGCGTCCCTGGACTCGCCTGCCAGTCCACATCGCCGATGGCCAGCTCCTCTAGAACACAGCACTACTGCTTCAGCACCAACATGTCTCAGCGGGGCTCGATCACGGGCCTTCTCTCCCTCCTCCTGCCCCACAGATGACTCAGTTCCCACTCCTAACATGGATGAGATCGGAAGCCATCCCCTATTTCTCTTTAGAGAGGCAATCTTGTAGATAGCTTGTCCACAAGAAGAGTCGGGATACAATAAATATATGTTATAAAACAAATACATTACTTCTCCCATATAGAGTGGCTTCTGGAGATATGATGACATTCTTTTATTTAAAAAGCACCCTGAGCTTTGCCCTGAAGGGAGAGAGGGAGAGCGCTGCTCTACAGCCAGGGCATATATAACTCCTCTAGCTCTTATCAGCGGCTGCTCTAGGCCAGTCTCCTACTTGTTCTGAGTCTGAGAAGAGGATAAGCGTAATTTCTCACCCAAAAAGTGGAGTTGCAGAAGTCCTCCAGCATGATTCCTGGAGGTCTCCCGAAACGCAGACTCGTATGACGGTTGTTTCTTACTGACTCCTTTCCTCAGCGAAGGTGGAAGGTGAGTGGTGATGTGCTGTCTCCCATTCTGATATTCAATTCAAGGCGGTCTCCTGACCTTTCATCTCCACGATTTAATCGTTAACCTCGCTGAAAGGTGTGTTTACACGATCCCAGTGGGTAGACATGTGACTGAGGATACCCGGGACACATTCATTCACCAGGTCCCCAAGGACCAGGAGCCTGTCTGGGTGTGGACGTATCTACAAGGAACAACTGAAAGATGTCAGCGGAGCTGACTGACAGGTCAGGAATGGAGAAGCCTTTCCTCCCGCTGAGGACGGTGATGGAAAGGGAGAAGCCTCCACGGAGCGGCGTGCACCCCTAAACGTGCAGTTTCGCTTCTGTTGAAGGCTTTGGTGTTCATAGACATGGGAACTATCCTAGAACACAGAACTTAAAATATGGCTTAAAGCAGTGTAAACTTTGCAACAGTGAGGGTATGAAATAGCATTTTCAGTGTGAACCTACACATAATTTAATTTATATATTTATGCACAAAATGCTAACCGTAGCTGTAGAATTGTAGGTAATCTGTAATTTCCTTTTTTCTTGTCTGTATTTTCAGGGTTTTCCACAATTATCAGGTATTACTTATGTAATAATATTTTTAAAGCAAGTTTTTTGTATCGTGGTAAAAAAACCATGATGTAAAACTTATACCATTTCTAAGTGTATAGTTCAGCAATGCTGAATGTACGCTCCCTGTTGTATGACCACTCTCCAGAACTTTCCCATCTTGCAAAACTGAAACTTCATAACCATTAGACCAGAACTCCTCGTTACCCACTTCCCCTAGTGTTCTTTGAAAATCAATCAATCAATCAATTAATTTAATTAAAACAGATCATCTAGCCTTCACTGGTGTAGCTTCTAACGACTTCCCAGTCCACGTGTGGGGCTGGCCTAACAGAATCTAGAAGAGCCTCGGAAGTAGTCAGACGGCACTGTCTTTGCCACACTGGTCTTCACCAGCTGCTGCAGAAACTAGTATTGCAATACTGCAAAACGGGAGGGCGCAGTCGGGAGAGCTGGGAGAAAACCCCTAGGCACTCGGAGCTTCCACCTACGGAAGACTTAAAAGAGCCGACAGGAAGCCCTCCAGTGAAATTCCGACCTTCACAGAGAGTAAGGCAGCCCCCATCATTCTTGGAATTACCGTGGGAAGCAGCGGCAGAAGGGCTGAATGAAGTCCCCCAAGAAAATGGAAAGCAGGAGGCAGGACTCAGGACAAAGAGCGCTCCACAACTACCCGGAGAATTTTATCAAGATTTTCCTCACCCGTGTCCTGCCCCAAGAGAAACACAGCCCGACGGTGCTCCTTGTCCCAGCCTAGATCCCTCTGGTCCACAGTTCACCTTCCCTGGCTCCCCCGGTGAGTGCTGCAGAGAGTGATGGAATGTTTTGGCTCTTACAAGCCAAGTCATTTTTCAGATGTGCATGTAGTGAATATTTTTCCTCTCTGGTGTCAGTGATGTGGGGTTTGGGTTGTCTGACCATTGGCAGTGATTTCTACCAGGTGGGACCCATTCTGTGGCAGGTGGCAGACAACAGGAAAACTGAGTTTGCTCATCTTGTTGATTTCTGTCTGTCTCGAAGATTCTGGTATTTTCTGGTATTTATAATTGTAAGTTTGAGACATTAGTAGCATGTCCTTCTGATCAGAGATAGAATTTACTGTGCATGTTTGCTTTGTATGTACACCAGTATGAGTTCCTGTGATCCTAAGTATCAAAGCCTTCTTCCTCCCTCTGAACCTGTGGACTTTTTTCATGTTTACCCTTTAGTTGTCAATATCCAAAAAGTGCAATTCTTGTACCAAAAATGATGAAAATATACAGTAGGTCTCTATAGGAACTTTTGACTTTAATAAAGGACAATATATCTTAGGGGAGACTTAAAATAGACAGGAACAAAATCTCTAACATACGGGGGTCAACTTTTTGTGATTAGCATACTAAAGCCTCTAGATGAATCCAAGGAACCTCAAGAAAGACAGAAACCTGATGTAAGCAGTGGTCCAATCATTTTCTCCTATGGTTACGTTTTACGATTTGTCTATACCCAGTGTATTTGTCCTCTGTAATTAGATCAACTAAATTTAGACAGGAATTGGTTATGTTTACTTTCCAGTTCCTCAAGATGCACCGTGTAAACTACTCTTATGTAGTCAAATGGTCTTCTCATACTCACCACATAAAGGCGTGAGTGCATAAATAAAACCTGGATAAAAGCCAGGAACCCGAATGTTCGTTAGGGATCTGTGGTTGTCCTCATAGCTCCTGCCTTCTGCCACTGTTGGATATCTGAATGGTTAACTGTTAAATGATCATTATCCCAAGTTAGTATCCAACTGATGATATTTCCTCAAAACAGAAATGAAATCCTCACATCTGAATCCATTCCTTTACGAGCTAGTTTTGACCGAAAGGGAGAAGAGAATATTCTGCCGAGAGAAATTAATGGTACTGACCTAAACTGGGGGTGCGAACGGCACACGGAAAGCACTAGACAGCTCGTCATACATGCTTCAAAGCCAAACTCCAAAGGCTTTCCAGAAAATTCACAAATATCTAAAATTGCTTTCCTTGAAGACTCAGTCAGCCCACTCCACACTGGCCTTCCACACTCTGCCTCTTTAACGCCCTGCAGCTAATCAGCTTCATCAAGAAAAACCCTTAATTTCCCCAAACTCTCCGTTTTCCTCCCTTCCCATCTCTTTTATAAATCCTGGTTTTGCCTTTGTGTGTCGACAACAGTGTGATAGCAATCTCCCTCGTGTGTAAAAGAACTCGCATACAGATACCTAACTAAGGGTCTGAGCTGTTCTTTGACAAGGTGTTGGTCCTCTGTCTCTCTAACTGGCAGACGAACAAGGATGTACTGACTGGGTTTGTATAGCAAGTAGTTGTAAGAGCAGACTGGCTGTGCTTGGAAATGCTCACTGGGCCTGAACAGAGGACCTGTTGAGTGGTATGGTGTGAGCTGGGGTCATTTTCTAAAAATAAAGTATAAGACCCCTGTGATGTCTACTGCAAATAAGAGGAGCAAAAGGTGACCAATAGGAATTATAATCACGTTTTAAAGCAAGCAGAACCCAAAAAAGGAGAAGACGAAGGATCTGAATAGTCACTAAAACAGATGTTTTGGTTACAGAATATTTACTGACATGGATAGTGACGAAAAACTTGCCCCAAATTAATGGCAGAAACCAAAGCACAAATCCAGGAACTTCAAAGCACACCAAGCAGGATAAATGCAAAACAGACAGACAAACAAACAAACAAAAATCACACCTAGTCATATTATGTTTAAATTTCAGAAAATCAAAGATAAAGGAAAAATCCTGAGAGATGCCAGAGGAAAAAAATATCTTACCTACAGAGAAGCAAAGGTAAGAATTACATCTGATTTCTCCTTAGAGACCATACAAGCAAGAAGAGAGTAGAGCAAAGTATTTAAAATGTTGAGAGAAAAAAGCCCCTAGAATTCTGTATCCTGCAAAACTATCCTTCAAAAGTGAAGGATAAATACAAACTTTCTCAGACAAAAAGTATTGAGAAAATTTGTTCCCAATACACCTGCCATGCAAGGATTGTTTTTAAACAGTTTTTTAAAGAGAAGGAACAGCCCTGGCTGGTGTAGCTCAGTGGACTGAGCACGGGCCTGTGAAGCAAAGGGTCGCCGGTTCGATTCCCAGTCAGGGCACATGCCTGGGTTGCGGGCCAGGTCCCCAGTAGGGGACACATGAGAGGCAACCGCACATTGATGTTTCTCTCCCACTCTCTCCTTCCCTTCCCCTCTCTCTAAAAATAAATAATAAAATATTAAAAAAAATAAAGAGAAGGAACATTATAAAGGGCCAACACTTATGAAAAGAAAGGAAAATAGCTGTGTAATTTCAGCCAAAGCAGACCTCAGACCAAGGAAAATGATCAGGGATAAAATGGACATCACACAGTGATGAAGGGTCAATTATTCATGAAGACAGAACAACCCTCCTCCCTCAGATAACTTAAACACACATTGCTAAGTGAAAGAAGCCAATCAGAAGAGGCCACACACGGTATGATTCACTGTATGAGTCAAACTATATGACATTCCGGAAGGAAACTATGGGGACAACGAAAGGGTCAGTGGTTGCCCCGTGTCAGAGGGGAGGGAGGATTTTGTAGGGCAGTTAGACAATTCCACATGACACTGATGGGCTCATGTCGTTATCAACTGGTCCAAACCCAATGCATGCACAGCCCCAAGAGTGAGTCCAGATAAAAAGTAAGCCCACGGGTGATAATGAAGTGTCAGCGTAGGTACAACTGTAACAAACATACCGCCCTGTTGGGGAGTGTTAGCTAAGGCGGTAACAGGAGAGGCTCTGCATGAGTGGGCTCAGAGCTATATGAGAAATCTCCACATTTGATTTTCCTGTGAACCTACAACTGCTCTAAAATATCGTCTATTTTTTAAAAAAGCAAAAAATTAAAAAGCAACCGGCAGCATAGTGTGATTCCATTTTGACATAAAAGTTGTATACTTGTATGTATATATTCAAATAATATGTATTAATTCAAATGAACTATCAATATTGGTTATTCCTCGAGCAAGGGAGAGCAGGGGCTTTGGAGACTTCACTGCTTCCATTGTTCATTGGCAAGGGTAGAGTAAATGTCAAAGAAGTTTCTGCCAGCCAGCACGGGCTCTGGGAGAACTTATGGAGATAATTACAGGACCATTATCTGAAATCTCTTTAAATCACTGAGAATAAGAAAAGTACCCATAATCTGGATGGTTGCCCTGGCTGGTGTGGCTCAGTAGATTGAGTGCAGGCTGTGAATCAAAGTGTCACTGGTTCGATTCCCAGTCAGGGCACATGCCTGGGTTGCGGGACAGGTCTCCAGTGCAGGCCACATGAGAGGCAACCACACATTGCTATTTCTCTCCCCCTCTTTCTCCCTCCCTTCCCCTCTCCCTAAAAATAAATAAATATAAAGTCTTAAAAAAAAAGATTGGATGGGGCAAATGCCTTGATTTTTTTAGTAGGAAGGTGCTGAAAATCAGATAAAGCCTGATGTTAACCACTGGAAAGTTCTAGACAGTTTTGCTAAAGAACAAACATTTTTGGAGTTTGGGAAGGAAAATGATCATTAAGAACCAGAATGAATACTTTAAGAAAAAACTAGGCAACCTAATTTAATTTCCCCTTTTGATATGATTATTACGTCAGCAGCTGGTGTAGTGTGCCCTGAACTCAGCAAGACCTTTAGTTGTTTGAATAATTATACAAGGTGTGGCAGAAGTAAGGCCTGCTTGGGTGTGGTTGGTAGGGTAATAACATGGGTGTGATAATTTATGGTTTTAATTTGAACATTTCACCTAAAATGTTATATGATGTGCTTGAGTGTGCTGTTGTTAAGTTAGAAAATTACATACTTATGATTTGTAATAAAAGAGTTTGTAATAAAAAGGGGCATTATTTGTGCCAGACCCCGTATGTAGCTAAAGAAATGAAAAGAATGATGTAAGCCGAGAAAGATGTCTACCCACATTCCACAAGGGTCAGCAGGAGCTCCAGCACCTTCCACATTTATCTCAGTGACTGATGGGCCTTAAGGGAACTCACATTTAATGAACATCTATTATATGTCGGCTGAAACCTCACATAGGTTTCTTAAATATAATGAATATATTTCTACATCAGGCACTCTAAAATTTTCGTCTCATTTAATCCTTACAATAAGTCTGTGAGGTAGGTATTTTTATTCCAATTTTACCCATTGGAAACTGAGGTTCAGGAAGGTTAAGAAAATTGAACACTGAAGAAAGAGTATATATGCTCTGGGAGGAAGATCTGATTAGAAAATCTTGAAGATTTTATGATTTAATGTATATAATATTTACACAAAAGACAATCATACTATGACAATTCCCGTTACCAAGAATACACCATAGGACCCTGGCCGGTGTGGCTCACGTGATTGGAGAGTCATCCCATAAACTGAAATGTTGCGGGTTCGAGTCCCGGTCAGGGCACATGCCCGGGTTGGGGGTTTGGTTCCTGGTCAGATGTTTCCTTCTCCCACTGATGTTTCTCTTCCTCCTCCTCTTCCTTCACCCCTCTCTGAAATCAATAAGCATGTCTTTGGGTGAGGATTTAAAAAAAGAAGAAAAAAAAAAGGATGTATCACAGGATTTCTCTAAACCACAAGCTATCCTAGTGCCCTGAAAGTGTGACCTGAATGTGTCGAATACGTGCAAGTTTTTGGGGATGATCCTGTTCTGTCGGATGAAGTGTTCTGCGATTTCCTTGCTTTTACAGGTTATCGATATTTATAGACTGCACTAAGAAAGACCGCAAGATGTACCGGAGCCAGAAAACCTAAATTCTGGCCTTAGCCCTGCGGGTCTTGTGTAAAATGTTTTCTTCTCTTCTTAGTGGTCTCCACAAATCTCTTCTTAATGGTTCCATGTGTGCATGTTATAAATAATTGATTGCAGAGAAATGGTTCAGTGGGAAGGAATGCTTGATCACAATGACTCAGGGAGAAAATCTATTGTATCATTTGTATTTAGTAAGCAAAACTTTGAAAAACCTACAAAAGTTCAATGTTCACCAAAACCAGAATTGCACACTTTTAGTTAATGATTACAAATAGACTTGAAAAGAGTTTCCTCTCTTGTGCAATATCTTAAAGCAGATGTCCAGATTTAAGTGCTAACAATAAAAACATTGGTTTTTTTCCCTTTACATTTTTTTCTCACTCAATTTTGTTTTCATGGGTCTTTAAATTCTGTGAAAGATTTTTGGTCAAGTTGTTTCTATTAAAAAGTACTGATTCTAAAAACTAATAACTTAAAAACTGCCACACAGAAAGTCCCCCATGGTCCACAAACATTCTCCTTCCCTTCTGAAGATTTCACAGTGCATTGTTATAATTAATCAGCCTTTTGCTCTTTAATTTAAATGGCCAATTGAGACAAATATTTCTGAGACCGTTCTTCCACCACTGATAAATACTGGGGTGGCAGGTATTGGGGATAATATTGATCTAGCTTTCTGAGATTTCTGGGCAGATTTGGTGACTTCGCCAGCTCCAGCTGCCTCCTTCTCCAATGTTCTGACGACACCAACTGTTTGCCTTATATCAAGAGCAGCAAAATGGCCCAGCGGAGGACAGTCAGCAAAGCTCTTCACACACATAGGCTCTCCAGAAGCCATAGCAGTGATAGCAGAAACACCAGATTTCAAAAAACTTTGGGCTATGCTCCAGCTTCTTTGCAGACAACGATCAGTCTCCTTAAATTCAGCAAACTTGCAAGCAATGTGAGCTGTGAGCAAGTCAGCACAGGTGCACGCCCAGCACTGTTTTGGCCTGGAGGGTTCAGGATAATTACCTGAGCTGTGAAGCCAGCTTCTGCCATTGGTGGGTCATTTTTGTGATCACCAACCACATTGCCAAGATGAACATCTCTGACAGACACGTTCTTGGCAGTGAAGCCCACACTGTCCCCAGGAAGTGCTTTGCTTTAAGCTTCATGGTGCATTTCAGCAGATTTTACTAAACATGCCAGGTGTGAGAACACCTGTCTCCATTCAGCCCACAGGGACACTACCAATACTTTGTAGACATCCTGGAGGGACAGACACAGGGGTTTGTCAGTTGGACGAGTTGGTGGCAGGATGCAGTCCTGAGCTTCGAGTACCAGGGTTCCACTGGCATCGCCATCCTGAGGCCGGATTTCCATCCCTTCCACCAAGCCAGTTAGCACTGGGCTCCAGCATGTTGTCGCCATTCCAACCAGAGCTTGGCACAAATGCTACTGCGTCGGGGTTGCAGTCAATTTTCTCAGTGTAGGTGCTGACTTCCTGAACCATTTCCTCATATCTCTTCTGGCCGTAGGGCGGCCCAGTGGAATACAACAGCTAGTTGTTCACGCCCAGTGTGAACGCCAGGAGGGCGTGCTTACCGGTCTGCCATTCTTGGGGGTGCCTGCTGCAAACTCACCAACACCGGCAGCAACAGTCAGGACAGCACAGTCAGCCTGAGATGTGCCTGTAATCACAGTGTTGCTAAAGTCCCTGTGTCCTGGGGCATCAGTGATGGTCCCATAATACTTGCTGGTCTTGAATTTCCACAGGGAGCTGTCAATGGTGATACATTCGGCTTTCAGTTTCTCCAAGACCCAGGCTTGCTGGAAGGAGCCCTTTCCCATCTCACCAGATTCCTTCGTGACTTTTTCGATTGTTCTTCTGTCAATCCCACTGCACTCGCAGATCAGACCTCCAGTGGTGGTAGACCTGTCCAAATCCACATGTCCAGTGACGTCAATGTGAATGAGTCCTTTCCTTTCCCATTTTGGCTAAGATGTAGTGGTAGTTTTTGTAGCACTTGCATTCTGGTGCGAACTCATTTTGAAAATCTCTTTATACTTTTTAATTGGGCCTAGTAATCCATGTTCCTATAGCAAAAACTAAAAACTATAATTACTCCTAATTTCTCCCACCAAAGATAATCTGTTTTTGTACTTCTGAAACAAAACGTATCTTTTCAGAATAGCCAGAGACCAAAAGGTAATTATGTAAAAATAATTAACTTAACACATTTTAATAATAGTTATTGTATGTGGATTCTCCCTTTAATTATCAAAACCTCATACATTTCGTGTTTATACATCATTTGATTGCATCGTTTTCTCTTGTGCTCGATTTGATCTCGTGTTGTTTTGTGCAGTAACATGCTGCACGGGTTTGTAGCCTGGGGACAGTGGGCTCCACCATCTAGGTCTGTGTAAGTGCACTCTGTGGTGTTCTCACAAAAATACGTAACAGTGCATTTCTCAGGACATATGCCTGTCGGTTAAGTGGTGCACGACTGGGTATAGAAGATATTGCATTTGGTAGAATACTGGTTTCCAAAAAGCAGCACCAAAACAATCTGTTGATAAGACAAAGCTTGAGTGTATTCTTATCACAGCAAGAGAAAGCACTACCTTGACACATGTTCACCTTTTGACTCTGAAGTTGTTTAAATTCATAATACCAAATACATTCTTACATTTATGGTTAGATTACTGTTACACACAGTGTAGTGAACTGAGAACATGAAAATGCTCAAACTAGTAAGCCTAAGAAAAGTTGCTCAACAAATATTTAGCCTACTGCCAAGACCATAAAATATGTATTTCTCTGCATCTCGACATATATGTCCACATGTACATGTAGAAATCTTGGGAGAGTGATTTTATCAGCACTTAATGAACATATTTGAGAGTGATTACCAAGTGATATTTGCTAAAGGACTTTGAAGAGGCCCACCCTTCACTTAAAGAAAAAATCTATAATTTCAATTATATAATTTCAATTTTAAATCCTTTTACTGTAGAAGTGACATCCACAGAGCAGCAAGTACAGCGCTGGGCATATAGATATGGGCTCAATTTTAAAAAATATGCTATTCTCATAATCATGACTTTTGACCAATAAAGGGAGGAAGGGTCATCTCTTTGGCATCCTGTGAGTGGATCTTTTAAAAACGGTTTGGGAAAATTCTCCTCCACAGAAACTATTAAGTGACTTCTGAGCAAATTCAAGGTGTATGGTGCATTCCGTACGACAGATGCCCAGAGCTGGGCTCTAAGCAGAGGCATTTGAGCTCAGTCAAACCAAGGGACCTACCAGTAAGTTTGTTTTTCTAAAGATACAATTGGAATAGGATTTGCCTTGTAATTGTCATACTTACATGCAGAGATCTGGAAGTTTCTTAACCTTGCTAAAAAAAAGGTTGCTATGCTATGGCCTTATTGTAAAAAAGATTTGAAATGGCTTATAAAAATACATAGAATATAGCAAGAAAAAATGAACGAGGAAAGAAAGGACAGAGATGTCGAGACAAGGTTCATTCAGTAGGATCCTGTCTGCTGCTACCCGTGGGGTGCGAGTGTGACTCTGGAGCTTCCCATCAGTGACTGTACTAGCCGGCCCTCTTTTGGTTGCCAGTGACCGAGATCCAAATCAAACTGACATAAACAAAAAGGGGAAATTAGTTGGCTCATTTAATAGCAAAAACAGTGAATGGAATTAGCTTTAGGCACAGACAGTCCAGAAAAGCCAATAATGTCCTCAGGACATTTGCCTTGGTGTTGATTTCATTCTCAAGTAGGCTCTTTCCACTGGCCGGCCACGAAAGCTCTAGGCTTACAGGGTTCTCCTGGCCAATAATTCTAATGTAAGCAGAGAGTCTATTTTATGAGAGCTCCAGAAAAAGTTCCTTGGTAGGATTCTGAACGCCTCTGTCTGTGTTGCGTTCCCATCTCTGGATCAATCGAATGTGAACAAAAGAATGAGGCATTCTAACTGCCTAGCCTGGGTTATGTGCTCTCTCCCGTGGGCAGGGAAGTGAAGCTCAGTGACTGACAATCCCACCAAGAAAGTATCATCTTTCAGGAGAAAGTGCAGAAAAAAAGAGGCAGACTAAAAAAAATCGTCTGATGTCACCTCCAAGAAAATTAATAAAGTCTTGATACTGACATAATTCCATGTACATAAAATATAGACAAATCAATTGTTTAGAAGCCCAGTTACTCCTCAGACTAACACTTAAGAAAAAACTATGTCATCCTGGCAGAGTGGCTCAATGGGCTGGAGCATTGTCTCATCTCATACGCTGAAAGATTGCAGGTCTGATCCTTCAGTGGGGGCGCATACCTGTGTTGCAGGTTTAATCCCTGGTTGGGATGCATACAGAAGGCAACTGATGTTTTTTCCTCTCCCCCCTTCCTCTCTCTCTAAAAAATCAATAAACGTATCCTCGGGTGAGGATTAAAACATTTTTTTAAATGTCTCCCCTAGGTCCTCAATAACACGCCTATATATATGTTTTATAGAACTGGTTTCTATTACATCTCCAATATAGACCAGTGGCATAATGCCAAGGTAATTTGATTTAAAAACAAGCAAACAAACAAACAAACAAAAAAAAAACTGATTCTTTGAGGGACCAGAGCGATGTAATACAAACATACAACTATTTATTTTTTAAAAAAATATTTTATTTATTTATTTTTAGAGAGAGGGGAAGGGACGGAGAAAGAGTGGGAGAGAAACATCAATGTGTGGCTGCCTCTCATGTGTCCCCTACTGGGGACCTGGCCTGCAACCCAGGCATGTGCCCTGACTGGGAATCGAACCGGCGACCCTTTGCTTCACAGGCCCGAGCTCAATCCGCTGAGCTACACCAGCCAGTGCACTATTCATTATTTTATCCGAGTATAATATTTAGTATCTATACAGCATGGGGCAAAGTAGGTTTATAGTTGTTTGTATGAAAAAATACAATAATTAATAAATAATAATACAAGAACAAACTTTCAGGTACTCACAACTATAAACCTACCTTTGCCCCATCCTGTATAGGAATGGAAGAAATGAATATTCTTCAGGTGTCCTGGGCACAATTCTTGGTTGCGGGGAACAGAAATCCATTCACATTAGTGGAGCCAATTTACTGAAGCACGTGCACTACGCAGAAAACAGGAATACTTTGCTTCCGTGGCTGTCTGCGATCGTGCTACACCGAACCTCCTCCGCTGCCCTTGGCCACGTCTCAGGCAGACCCTGCACTTCTTTCACCTCTTTCCGGTATCGGAAGGTCCAGGCTCATCTGATCTAAAACACATTCATTTTTTTCAAAAAAAGCTTTATCGATATGAATTCCACACAATTCACCAATTTTAAGTGTATAGTTCAATGGTTTACAGCATATTCACAGTTGTATAATTTGGGAATATTTTTATCACCCACGAGACAGACTCACATCTAATTAAAGCCCCTCCCCTTTCTTGGTTTAGGGAGAAAAGTATCATTCTTTTTACCATTTTCCTTGTTATTCCAGCCCCTCCTCCCAACCCTTAATTCCAGGATTAGGGCAAGCAGGTGAGGACCGAGAGGCAAAGATGATCTCACTGAGCTGGCAGGGTGGCCAAATCTCCCCAGTTTCCCTGGCACTGAGCAGTTTCCCAGGATGTGGGAATGTCAAGGCTCACGTCAGAAGAGTTCCAAGCAAACGGGATGGCCGGTCGCTCTGGGCTGGTGCTGTTTGTGCTTCACCCTTGCTTAATCAACGGCTAACGCTCACAATCCGTTACAGCTCCTTCCCAACTCTTAGCTTTTCTAACGTTGGAGACCTCCTAACTGCAATTTCCTAACATAGGTTATATGCCCCAGATACCCTCTTCCCCTCTCAAATCCTGTCCTTGAGCAGTGTGGTCTTCCACTGCTAGTAACACGTTACTGGGTCAAGGTGTTAACAAGATAGTTCCCTTATGAGGTTAAGTTCCTACTTTTATGACTAGCAACTATAGGCTAGAGGGCAACGTTTTGGCACCGTGTGGATATTGAGCTCCTACCTCTTACCTAATCGTTTTAGCATTAGAGTGCAAAATGGTTATTCTCTAACTCTAAAAGATGGATAATGTTCCTATGAACATTCATGTATAAGTTTTTATGTGGGCATGTTTCCAATTCTCTTGGGTATACACATACAAGGGGAATTGCTGGGTCATGTGACAACTGGTTAAGGTTTTCAGAAGCTCCCGGACCATTTTACAAAGCAGTTCCACCATTTACATTCTCACCAGCAGTACACGAAGATCTTAGCTGCTCCATAGCCCTGGCATGGCCAGTCTCTCAGGTTGTAGCCTCATCCTTGTGGGGGGTATAAAGTGGTATCTCATTGCCTTGCATTCCCTAGTAACTAACATTGAGCGCCTTTTCATGGCCAAATTTATTATACCTTCTTTGGAGAAACATCTATTTAAAACCTTTGGAATCGGATTGTCTTTTTATTGTTGAGTTGCAAGTAATCTCCACATACTCTGAATACAAGCTCCCTCTCAAATATGTGATTTGCAAATATTTTCTCCAATTTTCTGGGTTGTAGTTTCACTTTCTTGATGTTATCTTTTGGAGCACAGCTTTTGAATTTTGATAAAGTCCAATTTTTTTTCTTTCTTCACTTGTGTTTCAGTGTCATATCTAAGGCTTTATCTAACCTGAGGTCACATATTTTATTCCTGTTTTCTTCTGAATTCTGTTTTAGCTCTTTTTTTAGGTCTATCATCCATTTGCGTTAATTTTTGTACATGATGTTAAGCTCCAACCTCATTCTCTTGCACGTGGACGTCCAGTCTTCCCAGAATCGTTTGTTAAAAATGCCATTCTTGCGCCAGGAATTGTCTTAGCGTTCTTGTTGGCAATATCAACTGATATACTAATTGATTGACATAATATAAGAATTATTTCTGGATTCTCAATTCTATTGCATTGAGCTATACATTCTTTATGCCACTACAACATTTTCTTAATTACTGTAGTTTTGTGGTCAGTTTTGAAATCACGAAGTGTGAGTCCTTCAACTTTGTTCTTTTTGCAGACTGTTCGGCTATTCTGGGTCCCTTGTATTTCCAGATTATTTTAGATCAGCCTGTCCATTTGTTTAAAAAGGTAGTTGGGATTTTGATAGGGATTGCATTGATTCTGTAGATCAGGTGGAGAGTATTGCTATCTGAACAATACTCTTTCAGTCTACAAACATGGGGTGTCTACTTATTGTTAATGTCTTTTAAAATTTCTTTCAGTGATGCTTTATAGTCTTCAATGTACTGTCTTACACTTCTTTGGTTAAAGTATTTTATCCTTTTGATGCTACTATAAATGGAATTGTTTTCTTAATTGCATTTTAGGGTTGCTAATTGTTAGTGTATAACAATATAATACATTTTGTATATTCATTTTATAATCTGCAAAATAGCTGAACTCTTTATTCATTTTTTTGTGTCTGTCTTATTCCTTAGGATTTTCTATGTATAAGGTCATGTCACCTGCAAATGGAGCATTCCACCTCTTTCTTTCCAATGTGTGCCTTTTTCCCCACATTCTTTTGTTGTTCAAGTACAGGTGTCTCCATTTCCCCCCACTGCTCGCCCCACCCCAGCCATCCCAATCCGTGTGCTTTTTATTTGTATGTCTTTTTCTTTCCTAATACCTTTGGCTAGAACCTCCAGTACAATGTTGAGTACAAGTGGTGAGAGTGGTTATCTTGTCTTATGTCTAATATTAGAGAGAAAGTATTAAGTATGATGTTAGCTGTGTAGGGTTTATTTTTGTTTGTTTTTGATAGATGCTCTTGATTAGGTTGAGGAAGTTCCTTTCTATTCCAAGTTTGTTGAGTGTTTTTATTATGAAAGGGTGCTGGATTCTGTCAAATGCTTTTTCTGTGTTGAGATGACCATGTGATTTTTGTGCTTTAGTAATTTAGTGTGTTACACTGATTATTTGATGTTAAGCCAACTTTGCATTTCTGGTACAGTGTGAATCCTACTTGGTCACAGTGTGTAATTTCTTTAATGTTGCTGGACTCAGTTTACACAGCAAAGTGAAGAGTGGATCTGGAGGGACGAACAGAAGGTGTTTAGCATTAATTACCAAAGACAGTGCTCTTTTCCCACCGGCATCGTAATCAATGTGAGTATAAAATTTGATGGGTATAATGAGACGTATATAAAAGTAAGACGACATTGTCCTCCAGCCTCAAAATACTTATAATACCCTTGAGAAGAAACTTATATACATGAAACAATCAGTAAATATTTTAAAACAGGACTAAGGTGTAGAAAAATAAAATCAAGGTAGGGATGACCTTATGTTGCTTTTAATTTATCCAGTGGAAGGCACAAAGTATTGGTTTCAATACTCAGTACCTGGCTTCCTGGGAAGGGCTTTTAAACTATCAAAGACTGATACTAGAAAGTCAACCTAGAAGACAAGAACTAACATTTAATTGGTGCTTACTATGTAACTGGTGCTTTAATATATCATTTAACCAGAAACCATGGTTTAGTTATTATTCCTGATTTACAAATGAGAAAGTCAAAGTTCAAGAAATTAAGTTAACTTTCTCACGCTTAGCCCTCGGAGCCAGATTAGCACCGCTGTGTCTGACTTGCCCAGGAGGGTGGCTCTCTGGGCCACATCAACGCTCCAGAAGCACCTTCAAGCAGAATACTGGAGGTCAGTAGCCCAGAATTCAAACAAGGTTAGTTTGCTGTTAAACTTTGAGCAACTTCCACCACCTCTCAAATCCCTAGGTAGTCTGTTTTAATAAAATAGAGATGATAGTGAAATAGAGACGGTCTGCTCCTTTCTTTAGAATGCAGTGAAGTCCAAGCACAGGGGAGGGTTGGGCCAAAATCCTAAGTATGAGTATGCGTGCATGTGTGTATGACACTTACACCTCTGCCTCTGTATTCCAAAGCCAATCGTGAGACTATTTTTGAAATATTTATTATCTTCAGTAGTAGTCTGAATAAGTAAGAAAAAAAACCCTTGAAGTTATTGTTGATTCTTAAATAGTTTGCCTCTGATTTTTCATAAATTACTTAACAGATATTCTACATTGAAATTGTACCTGAAAAAGTGAGGAAAGGCACTAAGATTTAAAGGTGAGGGAAGGGACACATTTAAATGAAGGCAAGGCCCTTAGTGTATACATTCCTAAGTACCCAGATCTTTGCATGCTATTCACAGAGGCCCCATTAACTAGCTTCCTAACCAAAGGCAGGCTCTTTGTATTAAGCTTCGGTTACTCCCCTAATATAGAAACAATAGTTCTATTATTAGTGTGTTGTTAGTATAAAATGATACTATAAAACCAAACTGACAGATACAGCTAGTAATGAACTTCACCATTTGGGACCTGCTCATCATTAGACTACATTCTCCCGATCTGCAGCCTCAATTGAAAGGCTGTAGGTCTTGGTTAGCTGTCAGATGAACAGCTGGGTAAGCCACGGATCTATCTGGAAACAGAGGTAGAGGTAACCTGGTCAACACAAGAGATCACTTCTGCCTTTTTCAAGTCAGGGAACCTTTATATGCTGCTTCCCAAGTCTGGGAATTTTTATGATGTACCATTTTACTCTGTATCCTTAGCATCTTGCCTAGGGCACCATATCCAATGAATACATAATGAAGAGAAAATGGAGGAAAAAACAAAACAAAAATCTTCCCTTTCATACTGTATTCAGGATAAAAAATAAGAGACTCTGCCGTTAATAGCATGGACATTTTTATTTTACAAAAAAAAAAAAAAAGCAAAATACTGCTATGAAATTGACCCTGAAGTCACAATGTAAATTCAGACCTTGCAGTTGAATTTTCTCAGTTCGTCATTTAAATCCAATGGAAACAGACTACGCCTCTGTCTGCAGAAGCAGCACAGACCAGATTAGCCATGACGATGAAGATCGGTGGCAAGATTAAGCAAAGGTAATGATTGTAGCTCTGTTTCAAGTTCTTTCTCTTCTTGGAAACATTCCCCATAGCCACGTGAAACTTCAAGACCTTCAAGACCGCTCCTGTCCCGGCCAGAGAAGAAGGCTGAGGTTGTGTCGCAGAGAGTTGTAAACCACTCTTCTGTCTTCATCCTGTGACATCCAGGTCTCCCAGGAGGTCCAGCTACACCAGAATATTCTTTGCTATAGCATTCAAAGTCCTTACTAGAGTCACATCTGCTACCTTTAGAGAATATTCGGAGCTAGAAAGAGAGGCTCCCATGGCAACAGAAGAATTCCTGCAACAGAAACAATAAAGGAACAAATAATTATGTAAGTTGTTGAACAAGCCCTCCAACTGGCACTTCATTTTAGAGGCTACTTCATGGCCTAGAACAGGGGTAAATCGAGGACCCTGGACTGCTATACTTCATAATTTTTATTAATTAATTACTTGAATCATGTAGTAGCCAAATCTACCAAACAGTACAATTGATTTTGTATCTAGAAATGTAAGTTCTAAGGCTCTTGCTTCTTTTACATCACATTTCCCCCCAACTTATAAATAATCAACTGCTAACCATTCAATTATAGGAGTCCTCTCAAGTCACATAATAGTTTCAATTCCTTAATGGCAATACATTTCAAAATTACTGAAAATAGAGCAAGGGTAAGGGAAGACTAAATATTAAAGGTAGAGGGATAAAATTAGCCACGACTCTCCATTCTTCCACCACAGTTACTGCATCTGCTAAAGGGAAGCACTGAGGATTAGCACACACGCTCATCTGACTCATGTGAAGCTGAGCTGTTAAGTTAGTTGACTATTAACTGGGCTGAACTGGACGGTGACTTAAGGATTAAATGGTTCACCTGAGTTCAGAAGAGCCTGAACAGGTGACTTAAGGATTAAATGGTTCACCTGAGTTCAGAGCAGGGTAAGAATGACTGCAAGACTTATGACTAATCACAACATCCCATTCATTCATCATGCCATTAACTAAGGGTTCCTTTGTTGGGAGGTAAAGAGTAACCTCATCCCTTCTTGTAAGTGTTGAAGAATACACTTTTACCGAAACTTCATTCCTGAATCTCGAGCGGACCGAGCAGAACAGTGGAATTCTGTAGCGCCCGAACCCTCAAGGATTCTTTGTAGATTTCTGTCTGTTATACCACCCCCTGTTGGAAAAAAGGAAGTAATACATTAAGTAGAATAGAATTTTGCATACAATTTAATGAATAATAATGACTGCTTGCTCTACCTACTAAGCTAGAATAAAGTTAGAAAAGAACAATGAAAGACAAACTACAGATTCTGAAGAACAACTGTGAGACCATAGAACATATGATGGACTCTTCCATGTCTGTTGGCTTATATAACAATGTTATATGCTACAGACTTTAAATCTAAGAAGGTTACTCTAGGGCGAGGAAAATCATCAAGCATTCTATCCCTGCTCCCCCTCAGTTAAGCAAAAATCAAATTAAAACAAGGGAAGGACAGACTTGAGGACAGAGCTATAAAAGCACAGCCTCAGAAATGTGTCTGAGAGAGAACCTCCAAGATTCTCTCTCTGGACCAGAAGTCAAAGACCACAATGATACCACTGGACGTGGGAATCATGGCAAGTGTTATACAGTTTATTATTATAGTATCAACGTTTTGTTTCATTTCACGGAAGAATCTAACTCTCCTTCATTAAAACTGACCATTCAAATACTTTATGATCACTCATTTGTTTCGATGAACAATCTCTTAAATATATATATAAAGAATCATACTCTCAACTGATATCAGATTATAAGTATAAAATTAGTCATCTTTTTATCCTTATCTCCTAACGTATAGGAGTTCTCAATAAATATTTTTAATGACTGATAAAATATGTACTTTGCATCTCAAGCTGCTCAGGTTGCTGAAACAACTTGACTTCACGCACTCTTTTGGACTCATAAACTTTATGTTCTTAGAGGTACAGTAACATCACTGAGCCCTAAGAAGTAAAAAGAAGACCGAGAAGTCAGATTTGGACCTGGATTCTAGCTTCACCACTGTAACTCTTCACAGCTATTTGACCTCAGATAAATAACTTCAGACCACTGAGCCTCGATTTTGTTCACCAATAGAAGAGGGATAATTGCCCACCTCAGAGCTCGTTATAAGGATTAAAATACAACCATGTTATTTCCTTCTAACAAATAACAAGATATCTGGCCACTGAAACCATGTTGCTCCAGTTACCAGCAATTTTAGGACATAGATAAAACATTTTCCAAACACAGAGTAACACATCTTTACAGTCAGAACCTTAGAGGACAATTATTAGTTCAACATCCTCTCTTTACAGATGAGGAAACTGATGCCTAAATTTGTTGTAAACTTCATAATGAAAGTCCCTAGATGCAGGGGTGTCCAACCTTTTGGTGTCTCTACACCACACTGGAAGAGTTGTTGTCATGGGCCACACATTAAATACGTTGAGACATGTAACCACAGAAAAAATCTCATAATGTTTTAAGTAAGTTTATAATTTTGTGTTGGGCCACATTCACAGCCATCCTGGGCCGCACGCAGCCCACGGGCTGCAGGTTGGACCCCCCTGAAGGAAAACTACTATGTTTTACTTATCTTTATATTTCTCAATAATGAATACTCAGCAGGCATTCAGTTTCGCTTGCCTAGGAATTTTTGCTTTTTGGGACTTATTTTTATGAGATGGTAATAATTTATAGATCTATTCTGTGAGTTCCTCAAGTAAAAGGATTACTTCTTATTCATTTCTGTTTTTCCATCTCTGCAGAGAACTTGGCACATAATTATCATTTGTTTGGTCAATTTTGTTAAATGGCCACAAATATTTTCATGTACAGCATCTTCTTACCTAGGACTGTTACACCTCTTGAGGAAGTAGTTTCTTGTGTAACTCTGCATCCCAAGTAATGCCTTGCCCATAGCAGATAACTTAATAATTATATAATAAGCAAAGGCAATCTTAATACTAACAATTATCTAAGTCTGGCTATTAGTTATCAAGACTAAATATTTAGTCTTAAATGGAAACACATGAGACTCAGTTAAGTCTCTTTAACATACCCTGATTAATTAACAAAGGGTCTCCAATTTGACAGATAACACATGCTTTCTCTTTGCTCATGTTTCAGGGACTTGCTACAAGGCAAAATTTTCCTAAATTTCTGGCATTACCCCTTTACACAGCCTCTTTTTACAAGCTGGCCTTTATTTAGCTATCACTATTTTGACTCCTGGGCAGTCTTGGCATCACTGGTGGTGAGACAACCAGACACCGAGTCACATCCTTCTGATGTGATGTAATATGACATACACAGAATCGCCCATGGAGCAGCTTTGCCAAAATATTTAACCAGAATCCAATTGAGCCTTATGATCTAGCTACCAGTCCATAGGAAACACAGAGGCTAGGACATACAAGCTAAACTTGTAGCTAGGACAAACAAGCTAAGGATTGTTTCCCTTTGATATCAAAAGGAAACAATCTGATAAATCCAGGAAGTAAGACATTTTACAGGGTAAATGCCCATACTTTTTAAATGTCACTTTTAAAAAAACAAGAAAAAGAAAAGGAAAACTTCTATATTAAAAAATAGTAGGATAACAACCAAGTGCAATACTTATTCTCTGATGGGCTCCTGATTTGAACACATCAGCTACGAAAAACACTCTGGGGACAACTAGAGAAAAGGAGAGTACTGCTGAGTATTAAATGGTATTAAGGAATCAGTGTTTCTTCTGATAAACACGATCATGGTGTCGTGGTCACAGTAAAATGCTCGGAGTTTTAAAGATGCACAAGGACAGAACATCATGGTGCCTTTAACTGGACTTTACAACACCTCAGGATGATGAGGCCCATGTTACAAAATGTTAAATCTATGGAACAAATATATGCTATTTTATACTCTCATATATGTTTAAGAAATTTAATAATAAAAGATTAAGTCACTCTTTATATCTGTCTCCCTCTGCTGCTAGGTTGCCTATTTAATTCTTTGAAAACTTCATTTCTCATGAGCCAGTGTGCACTTCATCCATCTCCCAGTCATCATCAGGAGCACGTGATCTGACTGCTCTGTCTACAAGAAGAATCTGGCAATCAGAGGTTTTTAGGAGCTGAGTATTCTATTTATCTGGGGTATTATTTGCTTACACCTTGTTAACAGCCTGGACATTTGGCCCTAGCACAGTGTAGCAGCAAAATTAGCGTGCCTTACCAGGGATGAACATCCACATTCACAAAATTCTACACTGTGAGAGCACAAACATGGAGAAAGCCCAATCCTAATCTATCTCTTCTCTTGTTCTTCCCTGAGTTTATCCCTTCTAGAATGTTCTCCTCTTTATCTAAAGCTTTGAATTCCAGCAGAGATCTTCCAATCTTAAACACGTTAATCAAATAACATGTTCTTTCTGAACTCCATGCACTGATACTCCTTGTTCTTTCCCCGCTACAGTTCAGTGATGCACTAGTGAATGGATAGATAAATAAATACCTGGCATTACCACAATCCTGCCTTTAGCCTGAAAAAAAAAATAAACAAGTAAATTTTAATATCTTCCTCTAAATGAGATGATAAGGCAGTGAGAACAGAAACATAAGTTAAATTTTTAAAATTACTAGTAAGTGTTTAATTTTCAGTAGATCTTTTCTGTTTCTTTGGGATCTTGGATAAGTAAGATGTTCAACATAGTTACTCTTTCTATCCAGTTATTTTATTGCATTACATTAAAAATGTGTACTGTTATAAACACAAAGAACAGGAGAATACAATATAAACACTGAATAATCTCACCATCTTAAAAAAAGCCATTACTGAAAAATAACACTAATCTGAGTTCTTGGTATATGACGAGACAGAAGCAGTTAACTTAAACAAGATTTCAACAGTAAAGCCTTACTGTAAATCACTGGAAAAAATCTACTCACATTTTGTATCCTCAACTAAATTCCTTAGCTTATCATACCAATTAAATAAAACCATAGGTCCACTTAACTAGGTTTTAAGTAATAATACTGGACTATATGGATTGATTTAATTTATGATAATTCTAGAAGTACTGAAATTTCCTTACTTTTATTCCAGTCTCTATCACATTTCCTAAATAAATTTTGGTGATATATCACTGAAAATCAAAAGGAAATCACCCCATTACAAATGCATACTTAGTGGAACTACTAATAGTGGAATTAACTACTACTAGTCAATTCCTACTAGTTAACTACTACTAGTAACTAACCACTAACTAGTTAACGATTAGGAACAGGCAGATACCAAGAAAAGAAAAAAAACTACATACTATGTCAGGCTTATAATAACTTGAAGAATGAAATCTTTACATATTACACATAAATTGAAATTTTTCACATGTGGATTCCCTGAGACGGGGTTTAACACTGGACGGGCCACTCAGCCTCGCCAGCACAACTCCAGGTCATCTGCCCAACTGCTCAGCCTGCGCATGCGCTCACCCAACACTCTCTCCAGCTCAGGGTTAGGCAGACAGCCTTCTACTGAGTGCTGCGGGACGACGGGAACAATTCAGTCAAGAACCACCCACAACTTAGCTTCTTTTTCCATAAAACAATGAAATATTCAACTACAGTGTTCAATAAATAGGATCAGTGTTGAAAAGATACTTAATTCTCCATCACGTCCAGGCGAGACGGATGAGAAAACTGAACGATGGGGTTAGTGCGGGGAAGACGGATGGGGAGAAGAGAAGAGGCCTCGGGTCTGGGGTGAGAAGCGGGCAGAAGGGTCAAGAAGAAAGAAGATACAAGGGAATGGAAGAGAACAGAACCGAAAGAAGGGAATAAAGTAGAAACTGACTAACACCAGCAATAACAAATGCCAAAAACAGGGAGAGAAGCAGCAAGTCTCAAAAGCAGTGATGGTATGAAAGCCCTGAAAAGGGGAGTGCAGGGAAGAGTATGGCGACGCTCATGAGGAGAGGGAGCAACAACTTTCTCCCTACTTTCAAGACAAGTTGTAGATACTTCCATGAGCTTTAAGTAACTAACACTGTAAAGTTAAGGTGAACATTGAATATGATTGTTCCTTGAGGGATTTTATGTAGCAAAGCAACAAATTCTAAAGAGCTGGATATACTATAGAAGCCTACGAAAAGGATTCCAAATTTTTTTTAGTTTGAAGAAAGTGAGGGTCAGGAGCCATCGGGGTGAGGACCGTGTTGCTTCCAGACACCCTGCTCACTGGTACATCAGGGGTAGGAAAAGCCACTCGAGGCAAAGAACTTGCGTCAAGATCAAGACTGAAATACATCCACGTGGGTGATTTAGCTCGAGAAGGGCAGTTACATGACGGCCATGATGAGGAGTATGATTGTCTCATTTTGGATGAAGATAGAGCAGTGGATGAGTGAGAAAACCAAATGCGTGAAGGTGGAGTTACTGTTCATCACCATGGTTGTGATTTCTTCCCTGAATGCTGGTTTCATAGAGTTTTTGTGCTGAAAACAGAAAACAGTGTATGTACAAAAGACTTGAAACAAGGGGTTATAATAAGAAGAAACTAAAAGATAATGTTGAGTGTGAAACTTTTCAAGTTCTTTATGAAGTATTAGCATCCTACAAGGAAGAAACAGTGCCTCAGCTGCCCAGCAATAAAGCAGAAGATCTGCAGGGTAACATCACTCAGACACGGATGCGGACTGAGCAGTGGATCGAAGAGCAGAGCTCCTGACTTACAAGACTGGCCACTTTAGAATCACTCTTAGTATTTCTCTGCCCAAGTCACACAAATTGTCCAACTATCAGTAAAACTTTTATTAAAATTGTGCTCTAGAATTAGTAGGTGGATAGTATAAAGGTTTATGTTTGGGTTTCTTTTTTCTATGAGAGAGCTAAACAATTTCAAGTATAATGAATATAGCATTATTAAAGATAGAATAAAAACTGTCATCATTTAATACTTTGATTGCTAAAGAATAAATGAACCTAGCCCTGGCTGGTGTAGCTCAGTGGATTGAGTGCGGGCCTGCGAACCAAACAACCGCGGTTCGATTCCCAGCCAGAGCACATGCCTGGGTTGCAGGCCAGTTCCCAGCAGGGGATGCACGAGAGGCAACAATACATTGATATTTTTCTCTCTCTCTCTCTCTCCTTCCCTTCCCCTCTAAAGATAAATAAAAACTTTTTAAAAAGTCATTAAAAAAAGAATCAATGTATCAACCCCCCCCAAAAGTGAGGGTAAGAAATGATATGTCGGTGCAAAAGGAGAAACAGAAACCAGTAAATGACTTGGAAAGAGTGTTCATAGAAAAAAATGAAGAATTGCTACAAAATTGTTTTAGTTGCATATTACAATATTAAGGTGTAAAAAAACCCCATTCTTTTGTAGAGTATGAGCCAACAACAAATTATATTCTACACTGTGCAAAAACAGAACCCCAAGACTAGGAGGGAACTGTTGTGATGCAGATAAAGAACTGTTGACCAACAGATAAAGAAGTACTAGGAAAAATCACTGCTGGTCTGCAACTCATCCAATTACTACATTTTGCTGTTTATAACATGCACTTTTTTGTCCAAATTTTTGAAGGAAAAATAAGGATGTGCATTATACATGGGTGGTGCCTGGAATACCTTGAATCTGTTCTTGTGTTTTGTAATTATTTGTTACATAAAATTTCTTGTACCATATGTTCAAAAATAAATGCTAAAATTCCTTTACAATACAAAAAACGAGTACTTAAATATAAATAAATAAATAATTGAATTAAAAAATTAAAGTGAAAGATTTTTTTCCCTGAAAGCTTGGGCCAAAGACGTCAGTGGGCATTACACACAGCAAAATATGGTAACCTTTTTTCCTAAACCCCTTACCTACCCTTTCTTCTCCTTATACAAAGGTTGGCTTGAGATGAGATGTTAAGACAGTAACTGCGGGCACATAACCTGCCTCTTCTCAGATTGCCAGCATATGAATAAAGCACCAGAAAGATTCAATCCTTGTCTCCACTTATTGATTCTGGTAGTAACGGGCAACCCGAATGCTGACTTTTCTGGTTTCAATAATAACAACAGTAACAATGATAATAATAATAATGCCATATTTAATAGTACTGAAAATTTACTGAAAGTAGATTTCAGGTGTTCTTACCACACACACACACACACACACAGTAACTATATAAATGGCTATTAGCTTGACTGTAATCACTTTATTATATATGTATATCAAAGCATGTTATACACCTTAAATCACACAATTTTTATTTTTTTTAAAGTTAGTGTATAAGAAAAGTTAACCCAGCTCTTCCTGCCAAGCCATGATTGAACCACAAATCTCTTATACACAGAGATTTAAAATGCAGTATGTGACTACAGCAATTATTCTCTACTCCATGCTAAGTAACAATTTAAAAATGGAAACCTGACACATCAACTCTTCTATTTTAAGACCCTGTAGGCTTCCCCAGTACACAAGGGATAAAATACAAACTCTTAAATAGTTTTCAAGACTCTGGACAGTATTCTCCTCCTCACACTCAGTATTATAGTAATTCTTCAGTATCTTTTGTTCCCTTTTGTTTTCATTTCTTTGCATATACCATTTATTCTACATGCAGCGTTCCCCCACTCTCCCTCTCCCCCACCCCCTTTTATACAGATAACTCCTAATCATCTTTGAAATGAGTAAGACCTCACAGTGCAGATGTCTCTTCTCTGGGAAGCTAACTACTGCCAACCCCCATCCCTCAAATCTGGAGTTAATTCCTGTCCCACGTGTTCCCATAGTACCCTCTTTATAGCATTCCATGAAAATTGCTTGCTCTATTAAAAGTCTCTGCTGTGCACTAGATCATAATGGCAGTGGTTATACACACACACACACACCCCTTTGAAATCACCATAATACAAATGCCCTGCTCCTACTATATACTTAATAGATATTTATAAAAATCAGTAAGTTCCAGATTAGCAAAGTCATATCAGATCTGTATGTGAAATCTCCAAAAATTGTTTTGTCTATAGAAAAGCAAACAGAGACAAATGTCTACCCAGGAACATTAAATAATATTATTAATAATACCAGTAGTAGTAATAACAGAAGCTAACATGTATTAAGATGTGTTATATGTCAAACCCTGTGCTAAGGCCCTTAGATAGCTTGTTTCTACCAATCCTTAGAGCAACCCTACACAGGAAGAATTCATCTTAGTTTCACACTTGAGGAA
>PVKM010010265.1:0-35012 GCA_004027735.1 Carollia perspicillata
GTGTTTTGTCAGATGTCACTTCCACAAAGAAGGCCTTTGCCTGAAGGAGCCGGTCTTTGGTCGCATTGCCCTGTTTCATGTTACTCTCTGAACTTTGCATGTTGACTCTCTCCTTTACCTACTTATCGTATCATACCTCACTGCGGTATAAATTTCAGAAGGGCAGTCTCCTCATCCATGCTGTGTACTGCTGTATCTTTAATACCTAAAACGTTGCTTGGCATAGAATTAGTTTTAAAAATATTTCTGAACCAACAGGTAAATATTTAAGTGCCTGTAATGCCAAAACCATTGAAATTAAACTACTTAAACCTATTAGCTATTTGTCCTTCCCTCACGTAAATAGGCTTTTCTAGTTTGTGACAAGAATTTAATAACTAATACTATGATGTTACAGATAAGTATCAAAGATAGAGTGTTATTATAGGGAATATAAAGGTAAGTATGAATGGATGAATAGAAACATTTTTAAAGTAATTCTGATGATCCAAAAATTGAATTAGGTGGACTTAGTTAATGTGAAAATCTCACATTGTAGTAATAAGAAAATCTCTTGGTAGCAGGTCCTTGAATTCAAACTATCTCCCATGGTACCTGAAAAATAGTGAAGGATTCACAAATATTTAACAAATACAAGAAATAACCTACCAGTAGTTCATGAGTGGTTCACTCCAAGGCAAGTACAAAGAGATGGCTAGTTTTGCACTTTTGAACATTAGAACAAACTTAATTTGTTAACTAGAAGAAGAGCTCATGACAGTAAGAGGTAAGGTTTCCCATAGGGAATACAAACAATATTAGAAATAACAACTACAGCCCTGCCTCAGGACAGTTACCACCTTCTTAACATTCTGGCTTGTTTTGTTTTTTGTTTTGTTTCTGTGGTACCTCTGATTCCATCAGTGACTCCTACTTCCCAAGAAGCCGCATGTTTCTGCACGAGGCATTCAGTAGGGATGAGAGTCAAGCGAAGATGATACCGCCCCCCCCCTCTTTCTTTGGCAAAACTAAGCCTGGAATTCCATCTGCAGCAAGAGTTAATTAGCAGACCGTCAGCCATCTTGGCAAGGAGAGCATGCCCTCTACTGTGTCGTGACGGCTGGTGTCACACCTTCACACTCCATCCCAGCATCACAGCAGTTACACCGCATGAGGTGCTCTCATCGTTTTCACAAAAAAGTCTACAATTTTCCAAGGTCCATGCATTTAGATAAAACTACAGTCTCTGGGGTGCCCTTTAGGTGCCATGCCATCTACATTCGCCTCTCCTGTTCCCCACTATCCAACAGGCAGCTGGCTGCCTCTGAGGCAAGGACATCACTTACTGGGTGCAGCTGAGCTGTTGATGCAGTTCGTTTTAGAACCCGGTAGGGTTTTGGACTGTGCTCTTGTGAATGTGCAAATGTATGACTCTGACCTCTTCAGTAATGGAAAACCAATGCCATTGTTAACGTTTCCTTAGCTTAGGAGAAAACTGAGTTATTGATCCGATCTTTTTTCCATGGAAGTGAGGTACAACTTGCAAAGGGTAAAATTCACCTTTTAATGTACAGCTCCATGACTTTTGACAAATGCATGCAGTTGTATAACCACCACCACAACCAAGATTCAGAACCTTTCTATCAGCACCCAAAATTCTCCCATGGCCCTTTGCAGTTAAACCTCTCTACCCTTACCTGATAAATGGAATCTTTGTATGTGAATGTGTTTACCATACCTCACTTTTTTTGCCCTAATAATAGGAAGACTTGATTAGAAATCACGGATCAAAATGAAATTTCATCTGCAGCAAGTGAGAAAAAGCAACTTAATAATGATACCCTTACATTTGCTTCTATCATATCTTATTTTTAATTATGTTCTCTTTATTATGTTACCAATATGTAGAACTCTTAGTTAATAAAAAAAGGATGATGGTATATGTTATAGTCGATAAGTGAAAAAATCATTTTGGTGCCCGGGGTGAGCAAATGTCATTTCCATGACAGTATGTAAATTATTAATTAGCTTATATTGACGTTCTGAAGTGACTGATAGTAATTAACACACCATTCTTGTAATCAGGGATGTGACAATAGTCTCAGTTTGAATCCTGGTTGATATTAGCTGATCATTCTAGGTAACAAAGAATTATGAGACTTAATGGCAATAATTACATATAACATTTAAGTTTTAGAAATTCTTATATATTACACACATATTATCTTATTTAATACCAACAAAGAGCCCAGCAGAATGTTCTTATTGTCATCCCTATGTCATGAAAAGAAGAACTGAGTCTTAGAGAGACCAAAAAGCGCGTTCAAGGCTGAACAGGGGGATAAGTGATTAAGCTGCAATTTGAACCTACTTAAACCCTAAAGCTTGGGTGCTTGACCACATTGCACTCAAGCAATTAATCACACAATTATGGGAGGTCAGGCAAATTATTCTGAAGAGCGAAATCTGGGCTGAAATCTGAAAGCATGTGTTAAACAGAGAAGGAAGAAGAGAGGGCACTGAGCAAGCAAGGGCTTTTCCAGAGCAGGTCCCGGGCCCTCGTAGGTGGAAGGAGAAGGCCCATCAGAGGAGCTGACATGCCAGTGCCTAAAGCTCAGAGGCCCAGGGAGGAGCAGTGAGAGAAGACAGTGAGAGAGAAGCCCACACACTGGGGCCCCAGAGCCCTCTGAATGGCCTTCATATGTCTCCCAAGGGCATGTGGAAGCCCCTGCATAGCTTTATACTGCCTAGCGACACAATTGAATGTCAGCTCTCTGAAGGTCACTCTGCCTGCCGGGAGAAAGGCTTATTTGCCAGGGTAAGAGACACAGAAGAAGGTCACTGCCAGTCCAGTTGAGGAATAGTGGCTGTATTAATCACCATCTTTTCACTTTCTGTATTCTGTGGCTTTGACCTAGGGGCCTGGCTGACCCTGGAGGCCTCATTCTGGGAAGGTTAGTTAATTCCTAAAGATTGTGGAAAATTGGCCTGCAAGACTGCCTTTCGTGTGCAAATGAGCTAATTCAGAGCCCCTACCCCTAACTGCCTCCTTTACCTAGCTCCCAGTTTCTGGGCTACTTTCTGCCTGCTCAGTCACCCCAGAGACACATACCAAACAACTAAGCACAGCCCCAGAGCCACTAAAATGATTCAGACAGCCAATTCCAAATCTGGTGTTCCTGCCTTTCCCTTTCCTTCCCGTGGAAACCACAATAAAAGCTCCTGCCCTTGTGATCTCTCTCCCTCTGCCTCCTGACCCAGCCTGGGGCTTCCCCGCGTGACCGCGGCGGAGTGGTGTGCTGCCTGATCGTGGGGTCTTGAGCAGAACACACTCTCTTTAATGGCAGTCATCTCCTGGTCGGTTGGCCGCACCCTACCCGAATAAAACTTATATTTTAAGAGAGTGGCACACTGGAGAAGAGAGGGCACATCTGAGGGATACGGGAGATTGAAAAAATGGCGGTTGATTGAATATGGGGAAGTGAGGGAGTGTAGATGTAAAGCTGGATATGTAGCTCTCTAGCCTGCAGGCAAAGAAAAATAATAGCAAACACCCATGCGGCACTTGTCATGTTGTCACACTTCAGGCCCTGTTCTAAGCACTCGACATATATGTATATATGTATACACATGTGTGTATACACATACATGTATATGTGTGTGTACAACACATATATGAGGTCTGTCCAGGAGATGTCCAGCCATGTAATATAAAAAATAGAGATGTTTATTGAAGAAGATACAAGATACAAGAAACATTGTATACAGGACAATGACACTTCAGTCCCCTTCCAAGTAAGCACCTTAGGACCTCACGCAGTCCTCCCAGCCACCATCAGCTGTCTCATCTTATTTTCCTGAATCTCATCGATGGTCTGAAATCTCTCCCCTTTCAAAGGGGATTTTAGTGATTTTAGTTTTAGGAAAAGCCAGAAGTCACAGGGTGCCAAATCTGGGCTGTAGAGGGGCTGAGTCACCTGGGTGATTTGATGTTTTGCCAAAAAACTCTGCACAAGACATTCATGAGCAGGCATGTTGTGTTGTTGTGATGAAGCTGCCAATCACCATTGGCCATAGCTGCGGCCTTCTGAATCATCCGACTAATTTCCGCAGAGGAATGTTCAAGCTTAACAAAAAATTGACACATACTTGTGCTCTACTTGCTCAGTCATTTTGAATGTGATGGCCACACAGTACACATGCTCACTCAGCTATATTTACTGCCCCCACTAACTAGTACAATGAAGTCGTCATTGTTCACACATGAGCATTCCAGTTCCTTCTCCTTAGCTGCCAGGTTACATAGACGTTGTGCAAACCATTCTTGTTATATTAACAATGGCCGGGCTTTTTCCAGACACACCTTGTATATATTTTATATATGCCTCACACACACATACTCTGAATGAGTTTATATATAAATCCAGTTTATTATTCCCATTTTACTCAGGCTGAAATGGAGACACAGAGAAACTGGATAATCTTCTGTGGCAGGGACTACTGTCCATCTCTTCTCGTTTGCTTTCTGGGAAGGCACTTGGGCTACATTCTTCCCAGAGTTCCTGTGGGGCCAAGTGCCTGGGCTCTGGCTGCTAGAACATGGGAGCAAGTGATGTGCAGCACTTCTGGTCCTAGCTCAGAAAATCCTCTCATGTCCCACCAATTCTGTATGTTCCTTTCCCCTCTAGATTAATGAATGAACCTGTGAAAAATGGCGGAGCTATAAAATTAATGGAGCTTGGGTTCCTAAATCAGGGAATAGCAGACTTTTTTGGTAAAATACCAAATAATAAATATCACAGTCTTTAAGGACCATGAGGCTCAACTGAGGATATTATGTCACTATGTGTATAACCATTTAAAATGTGGCCATTTAAAATGTAAAAACCATCCTTGGCTCATTGGTCATGTAAGGAACATGTAGCAGGTCAAATTCAGCCTGCAGCTGTGGCTTACTGAGTCCCACCCTAAAACATCACTTACAGGGAAGTCACCTGCTAATCTGGAAAACTTTCCCTGAGAGAGTAATAGACTGCTTGTGCATCAAAACGCTGAAATTTGGGAGCCAATTTTCCCTAGCAGTTAGCCTCCCATAACCTACCTGAAGCCACATCACTAGGAAGTACCAAAGGGCAGATTTGGACCCATGTAGCCTGGTTGTCAAGGTTCTGCTCACTGATAATGCACAATGCTGACTGGGAGAAGGAGGACAGGTCTATTATTGACATTCTCCAGGGGTGGGAAGGGCCTGAGGGGCTCACGTGCTCATATTGCCATCCTAAATCCTGAGTCAGAAGGAGATGCACAAAGACAAGCAGAGAAATTCTACCGTAAATAAATGTCTTAAAAACCCACTGGATACCTAATTTTGTCAAAGAGATCTCATTTAATAACATCAAGAATAGTGGCCTGTTACTGTTCCTTCAAGGAGGAGAACTGCTGTTTTGCATTTTATAATTACCCTCCAATGCCATTTCTTCCAACTCCAATTCTATATGCCACCTTCTTGGGAGTGCCCCCAAATCCAGGGTCCACACAAATCTGGAAGCATACTGCCCTTCTGCTGGAAGGAGGAGAATGGAGAGATCTATAAGGCCTGGCTCTGTGATCATCCTGTACTTCCCAAGGTCTACATGCCTTAGAGATGTGTGATGCCTTATTTAAAATGACTAAGGAAACAAAGTAGTTGTTTCTAGAACTTTATGGAAGTAAAAATGAAGGGAGGGAGTTCTCCTGACTGTGTTCACCTCCCAACCGTTGGATGGCCTATAGTATACCTAAAAAACAAGCAGGTCTTCCTGGTATAAATTTGGGAAGAAATAAATTGACCTTCAAAAAATTACCTCTCCTGCTCATTCTTGTCCTCTTTCCCCACCAGGCAGGATTTGTTTATACTGGTGTTTATAGTTACTGGTTGGCCTCAAAATAGATATTTTAATTCTGAGGACTCACTCATGGATAAAGAATGTGAAAAGAAGGTTTCTGTGGTGATGTTGGCATTTTAAAAATAAGGGTGCAGTTAATTAATCTCTACTATCTATCTCAAGAAAAAGAAGATGATTAATATGACAACAGAGGTTGTTAGCAGAGAAAATAGTTCATAATTATTCATTCTGGAATTTTCTTTAGACTTCATTTTTGGTTTTAGTTCAAAAGGTAGAAGAGCACAGTTATTTTTATTTATCCTGAATCCAAAGTTACAAAGACAAACAAATCAAGGTCTATATTCACATACTTTTCCTTATTTGTAAATACTCCATTATCAGTTTTTGTGGTTTGGTTCTATCATGCCAAATTCTAGAAATTCAATGCATAGTGTAAGTTATCTTGCACAATGCAACCAGAACTAGTTGTTGACTGGTTAATTTTCAGAAGCCAAGGGATTATAAAAACTTGATATGTCTACCTTTAAATATTTTCCTATAATTTAAAAATGTTAAATGCCCAAACACTTATCATCATGTAGTGTAGCGCGTGCCCCATCTTTCTCTGAGCATGAATTTGCCATTGGAGATTTAGCCAGGTAGCTTAAATAAAACCCAACTATAACGCATTGCCTACATTTCAACTTCATTTTCTTTAAAGAGAAACGAGAATTTAAAGACATTCAAAAATCAACTGGAGGGCAGAATCATTTTTTATTTTATTCTTTGAATCTTTTACAGTTGATTCACCCACACATAACTCAATGGCCATTTTTAATGACTCCTTTATTGTCCTTCTAAAGCATTTAACTTAGTTGTCATAGATACAAGCATTCTCTCTTTTTGCACTCATACGTCATAGGTTTACAGGAGATTTGAGTTATGTAGCTTAGACACAAAACTTGTACCAACTGATTCAGTATTAAACTCAACTGCATATAAGTCAACTGGTGACAGCAAAAATGTGTGGATGTATGGGGAGTGGCTTTGCATCTTCAGCTTGGGTTGTGAAGAGAGGGGAAAATGCAGTCACTCTTATGAGTCTGCTAGGTGGAGGCCAGGTTGAAGATCTTCAAATGTATATGTAAAGTGATATTTACATGTTCATAGGTTTTACAAATCTTCTGTCACTACAATTTAATAAAGATGGTAATAGTGAGACTGCATGGACTGCAATAGTATAATAGAAACTGTAGTGATCTTTGTATGACTTACTTGGATTTGAACTTGATTACCTTAGTAATAATGGCAACAAAGTAGTAAAAAAAGCAGTTATTGCCATCACTACTTTTAAGTTGACTTAAATAGCCGTCATCTTCTTAATATACTATGGATAGATTTATGTGTTGACTACTCTATGCAAAACAAACTTCCAGAAACTGTCGAATGTTTGATTCTAAGCTATTGAAGATAAGTCTTTAGGGTACATTTTTATCTGATGAATTTCTATCATCTTCCTCTGGCTTCAGAAAGACCAGTGGTTCTCATCTAGGGCAGTTATGAGTCTCCCAAAGCCACCCAAGGCCTTCTGGGAATTTATAAGTCTCTTCGATTGGTGCTATGATTGCAGGATGCCCCTGGCACTTACTGGACGGGGTTCTAGGGCCCTGGACTCCCAGCACTGTGCAGGACGGGTTCATACAACTTCCTAATGACCCTTCAGACAGCACACTCATGAGAGTAAAAAATCAAGTTAGATTTAAATGAACCTAGAACTGAACTTTGTTTTATAAAGACAAAATTTTGTATAGAAGGGATAGATTTTTTAATGTCGTTTCTGCTCTAACAAGACATGTGTGCTCCTAAAAATCTCTGTGTTATCAAAACTGTGCAACAAAAATCACAGGGCCTGTGAGAAAAACAGGGCTGGGCTACAATACTCAGCACAATGACATAAGGAAACAGCATCCCTGTGACAGTAATAGCACGGTGTTAAATGGCTAAGAAGTACACAAGTACTACGATACATGCAGCACTTCCGTGAAAAAGACCCAACCAAGGTTTGCTAGTGGAAGTGGGCGACAGAGAGCTGCACTTAGAGAGTTATTGCGTAGTGGCAGCAGGAGCGTTCTCTAACGTGGAACAGAAAGTCGCAACACCACACAGCACGTGGTGGGTGTGGCTCCTAGCGCGGGTGCTGACGCGCAGGAGCCGGTAGGTGTAGTGTGTGCGTGCACGTACTCCTGCACAGCCGGTTCAGCGTGGGGCGCTTTCTGGGGTCATGTAGGGCTTCTCACCGAAAAGCTGTTTCAGTTGTTCCCTCATATATCAATTGCATTGGAACAAACCTTCAAACGAGTGTTACAGCAGCACGGGCTGTAGGCTGAATTTTCGAGGAAGGCCATGACCATGTACATTTTTTAAAAAATTCATATTTTGCTTTGTTTTTGAACTTTCCAAGATTTGTTCACCATTTCAGAAAATCAAGTCCTGGAGGCAATTCCACTTGTGGTACACGAGTTCCCAACACCACGTGCTGGTGTGAGCCTGCATTTGGAGCTGTTGTATTCTTGGCAAGGTATGTAGCGGTGTGAGCACCTAATACCTCATTGGATCCTCCGTCGTAGTCCTTAACTGTAGTAGTAAAAGGACATTGCTGAATAAATAAATACAATTTTATTATAAATTATTTTCCAACCATTTCTCCCTTATATACAGTTAAGGTACCATATTGAAACTTTTAAAATGATATATTGGAGCAATGATATTATACGGAAGAGGCACTATAAAATATGGAAGTAGGAAAGGAGGGTGGCACCGGGTTTGGTAAGACTGTGAACCACTGACACAGAGTGATACAGGGCAGATACAAAAAAAAAGAAAGAAAACGTGGGCATATTTTTATCCACTAATACATGTAAGGATTAAGTGAGATATGCTGGTGTATGGTCTGATTTAAATAAATTTTAGGATGCATGATTAAGATCATGATTATGATGACTGATAAAGTAGCAGAAGGACCACATGTCCAGTGGCTCCCTTCAGATGCCCCACAAATCTCTCAAACTCAGGAGTTCTCACCACTCCCCCAAACTTGCCCCTCCCCCAGGGGTTTAACCTGTAGTAAAAAAAACCCATCCTCTTTAACCCAGTAGTAGCCAGCTAGAAATAGGGCATTATCTCTTCTTTCTTCCAGAGGCCATGTCCAATAAACCACCTTCCCCATAATTTCTGCCTCCCCGATGTGTTGGAAGTCTGTATGACTTCTCCATCTCAACGGCTGCCCCATCGATTCAGGCTACCATCACCTCCCACCCTGACTGTGGAAGGAGCCTCCACTGAGCACAGTCTCCCCTCTCATCCCATCAGACCTGGTCTCTCCCGCCTCATCTGACAGGGCCACATATGCAAGTGTCATCTCTCTCTGTCAATATTTTGAAAAGGAAACATAGAAAACCAATTGTAACAGCATTTTATTTAACCACTGTGTCCCAAATGTAATCATTTCAACGTGTTATCCATGTGAAAAATTATCAATGAGATATTTGGCATCCTTCTTATGCTATGTTTTCAGAACCTGGCATACACTCTGTCCTTACAGCACAAGTCAATCTGAGGTAGTAAGGTTTCAAGTACAATGCTGTTTTATGGTACTAAATGTGTAATTTCTGGTAAACCAGATCAGACGACATGACCGGACTTGAGCTGAGCTGGGAAACATATCGTGTGCATCCCCTTCACAAACTGTCCCGTAAGAATAAGCATGGTAAGCCGTAATGCCCCGAGACACCCACTGCGGGTAAAGAATTAACTTCTCTCCGCGTATGAGGATGGTACTAGTTATGCACTTTCCTTAGGAGATTTGAGGAAATAGTTAAATCATTTTCTGATGAGCTTAATTCTTCCCAGAAAAGGCTGCAGAGTCTAATTATTTACATAAAGTGCAGTTACTTTATTTAATTTCTTTGTCTAGTTTGTTTCTGTTGAATATCACTTGATTTACAATCTCACTGATTCCAAGAGGATGACAGGGAGTCACAGAATGTGCTTTTTGGGGAACAGGGTCCTTGGTGATGGTGAGTTTTCTCCAAAGGGTGGGGAAGTCCACAGTACAGTTATGAATTTTGGGGGCCACTCAGACCAATGTGAAATGTCTGAAAGAGAAGCCTTTTCTCCTGTGTTCCTCACTGAACAGGAAGGAACCCTCCATTTCTTCCCTCCCTTCATCCTCTTCATTATCGTGGAAGAAGAAAGTGCAGAGCTGGGCTGTGACTTCAGCCTTAGGCCGAGTCTTTTCTTTTGCTTCTCTCCTGTTTACTTTGTCATGGCCATCAGAAATGCAAGGTGGGGCTTGCAGGGGCCCCAGGGCAGACAGCTGTCTCCCACAGACCTCTGTTTCCTGTGCAGAAGCGTAGGCTGTCAGGCCCTCCGGGGAGCCCGGGCAGGGCTCTTTTCCCATAGACCTGCCGGAGAGTGTGCATTTACACTAAGGCAGGAAGTGGAGACCTCACATCCGTCTGAGGCTGTGATGCATCCTACATCCTACCTTGTAACAGAGATTTCCAGCAGGAGGAGGGGGAGCTGCCTGTCAGGGGCTTGCCTAACTCTTCATACGATCATGCTTTGGCTGTTATTCCTTGGGTGAGTTCCAAGGTCCAAAACTCCACAGAAAGAGGAGCAATCACAGGACCGCATCACCCAAATCTAACTGGATGTTTAATGCTAAGCACTGAACACAAGTTCTGTCATGGCCGATGTTTTGTTCCTGGTGTTCACTCCTACCTACCCTGCACCGGGAAGGGAGCCTGGCACATGAGAGGAGGTATGTGGTACAGCTGGTGACAAAAGTAAGTGTAATCTCGCAAGCTGGGCTATCCTATTCAGAAACCACTAAGCCACAGAGAGCTACTAAGGTTTAAATTTAGTATAATTACATAAGATTGAAAATCTCAATTACACCTGCTACATTTCAGGTGCTCAGTAGCCACAGGTAACTGGAGGTGATTGTAAAATGCAGATACAGAAGATTTTTATCATTGCAGAAACTTCTACTGGGGAGTGTGCTCTAGAGCCCCACCGCCTGCTCTGTTCTACTCAGCATCTGTCTAAACATAAGCCCATTATTCCTCTCAGTTTTGTGACTATTAAATGAGTGAATAGACTAATGCACCCCAAACAGCGCTAGCACATAGTTCTTCATCATTATCTAAAAATGCCTTCATATTGGGATACTGTCCCAGTACAAGGAAATAGACCCCAGAAGACAACTTCTAAAGCCATCATCTGCCCTTAAATCCTGACCGAGTATTCCTGCAATAGAGGGTTGCTAATTTACAATCAGACCTGGAACTCAAGACAGATTCATGCTAAGGGCAGAGATGCTCAGGACTAATGATTCACAGGGTCTCTGCCCCTCTCAGAGCTGGGACTTGGCTGTAAAAGGGCCAAACCTATGAGGATTAAGGTTTCCATGGGCTTTGAAAGGCAGGCCAAGTGCTCGAGTGCAGGGCCCGGCCTCCCCACTGCCACACTGTCCATACATCAGTAGGCACCACAGTTTTTGAGGTCATCCCACACTTTGTTCCCCTTGGAGAAGTCCTGTTACACCTTTTTAATTTTTTCTCTCCTCATTTTCCACAAAGGTGCTTGAACTTTGCAGGTTGCTTTGCAGATATGGTTGGATCGCTGATTCCATTTAATGACTCCTCAGGCATTTTTTCAATAGAAAGGTTTTTTATTTTAGAATATTTTATCCAATAACATGATTTTTAATGAATTAATAAAATGTATCATTATTAATCATTCTATTTGTTTGCTGCAAATAAACTTTATTTGCATCAAACCATAATCGTTCAACTTGAATTTCAAGAAGATCGCAACTCTTGGAATGTGCTTGAAGCATAAAACACGCCAGGGACCTCTACCTGGACTGAAATACATTTTAGATGCTTAGTAAACTGAGAGGACATCTGATGGTTTGGTTCATTTTGATGGCCAACATGTTTCTGAATGTGATCCCAGTTATTGCTAAGTGATGGTATGTACTTAGAAAATGACCCATAGAGAGTTCTAGAAAATTGAAGATTGATACCTTCTGCTTGTTATTCCTTGGCACTTTTAAATGCCAAGTGAAGTATTTTCTGTCATTTTCCTAGTTCTTCAGTGCAGCTATTGAATGCCCAAACCTTGGTTATCACTGAATCTGGAGGGTGAGCAGAGGTTTCCCTACCCTCAGGAGTCAGCAGGAACATTTTCATGCTCTATAGGATGCCAAACAACCTGTGACAAAGTAGATGCAAACATTTTTAGTGACATAGTCTCCATGAATAACAGCCTTGTTATCAGGGCGGAAATGGGCTTTCTGTTACCTCGAGACCATTCAGCCCTGGCACTGTCACTGTAAATCATCACGAGTGGATACTGGTCTACGTGAGCAGCATAAATCATCAGAAACTTCTTTAAGCAAAGCTGAGCAGGGAGTGGGGCGATCTTGTTTCTCCTTGAGAACTTCACCTAGTTTCTCCGAACCACAGGTTTTGGCAAACAGCTTTGTAAATGACAGGTTAATTTAAGAATAGCTAATTGTTTAATAATAAAGCTGCCAGGATGCCATTAAGTATACACTACAGTTTTAGGATTCCATAAATAGAGTGGGGTTTCTTCCCCTCCTAAAATGATGTTCTGAAGGTTTTGCTTTGTAGAGTTTGTCGTGGAAACCTTATAAAAGTCAAGTTTTCAAAAACCTCACAAATTTATGTATAGTTAGGGCTCAGCAGACATGAGATGTGCTGTCACTGGAAATGCGTTTTTTGATTGACTCCCAAGTTCCCTGTCCTCCCCGTGGACGTCCCCAAATTCTCTTCTCCCCTTCCTTGTGCCCTGAGTGGTTTCATCCAGTTCAGCACTCGCAGCTATGAGGAAATGACAAGCACTGGTCCTTTCTCAGTCTCAAACTTGGGTCTTTCTTGAGACTGAACTACTGCAGCCGAACTGCTTAGGGATCTCATTTCATTGCCATATACCCCCTTATCCAGTTTTCCTCTCCATGCTTTGTTACGTGGGGTCAACCACGGTCTGAAAATACTAAATGGTAAAATGTAGGAATAAACAATTCGTAAGTTTCAAATCGTGTGCCGTTCTGAGTGGCGTGATGAAGTCCCACTCTGTCCCTCCTGGGACGTGAATCATCCCTTTGCCCAGACTCTCAGAGCTGCAGAAACTGCCCGCCCCTGAGTCGCTTGATCTAGGGTCATGTGATCTTGGAACATATTTCCTGTGGATAAGGGTGAGTCTTCTGTACCTGCATCTACTATAAATCCATTTTCTTTGTGGGTTGATGACACCACTCTTCCCACTGTACAAATAAAACTTCAGACATCTTTACCCCCTCCATCAATTATCCTCCTAGTTATTATCAATTCCTCTTCATGAAACTATCCCTTCTTTCTTTGTGACTTCATTATTTGTTTGGGTCATCGATCCCCTCATTTTAATAGAAATGCCATAGCTTCACAATTCTCCCAACTGGTCTCTCCACCTGCCTTGTTTTTCTCCCCACTCCACGATCTTCATCGCCATCACAGTGATTGTTTTCTAAATAACAGCGACGACGATGTCAATTCCACGTTCCTGTTTCCATCCTCTCATGTCTCCCCATTGCTTACAGAGCCAGATCTGAGCTCCTTAGCCTCGATGAAGAGATTGGACCCTGACATGCCTTTCTAGCTTTAACCACATACCACCTGTCACATGCCCAGGGAACCTGGTATACCTCACTTTTTACTCACTTACTGCTCTGCCTATCCAGGATTATCTAACATTCCCTTTACATTTATTATGCCCCTGACCCTATTAGAATATAAGATTCACTCAGGTAAGGACTTCCTCTGTTTCGTGCAGTATTGCTGACCTAACAGATAGAACAGTGTTCCAATGTGGGTGATGAAAACTTATTTGTCGAATGCGTAAGTCAATAGATTGTTTCAAAGACCTGTCCTAAGGCCACCTCTGTAATGAAGCCTGCCCATCCCTCCTCCTACTCTGGGCAGGGATATTGCCCTCTCCTTCATGATTACAAAACATACCAAATACACCATTATGTTAGCACTACTATCACATTGTCCACATTTACTTAGATAATGCGTCTCTTACTCACTTGAGCTCCTTGGTGGCAGGAATACTCTCATTTGTCCTAAATGCCTATCAAAGTGCCCAGTTCAGAGCAGGACTCAAAAGCTGTTTTAAACTGTCTTATGAGAGAGTGAATACATGTGACAAATTAGAGAGGAGGAAGTAAAGAGCAATTTGATTTGGCCTGGAATCACACACACACCCCAAGGAGGAGGAATACGTACACATTACTCTGTGTAATTGAATGTTTCAAGGATTCATCTCACGAGAGCCAGATACTAGGCTGGCTGACTATGTTGACCTTTAATTCACCTTCGTAAAACGTACTTTTAAAAGATAGCCTGGCTCATACACCAAAAATAGTTAAATTGTAAATCTGCCAAGTGGAGGTTTTTTATAATGGCAATACTAATAGATTTTGACCTTTAAAAGACTTCTACTTTCATTATTAAAGCCGTCCTACTCTTTTGTTAATAAAAGGACTGCGATGGGTGGATATTTTATGATACACCTATTTCAGCTGGCTTTTGCCTGCAGTCACCTTGACAAAAATTGAGAAGAGGTTCCCCCAGTGGAATATCACATACGCGTGCACACTGAGAGGGGGGCAGGGGGGAAAACCATAATTTGCTTTATTCCTGCCTCTTGTACAGTGTATTCTGCCAGAGCCCGCGATCAGGTTCCGATGACCCCACTTCTGGAACTCTCACCGTGGTGACCACTGTCTGTCCTAACCGGTGCCATGAAAGCCAATGACAGTCTTCTCCCTTGTTAAAAGCGTTCCTATCAGCATACCTCGGGACAGGAGGAGCCTGGCAATGAAAAAACACAGATGGTGTGTTGGTAACATCAACATTCCTTTAGAAAAAAATTGGGAAAGTAAAATGTAAAACAACACATAAGAACTAGACACCTCAGGCATGTAATCGTATATTTATTTCTCTTTTTAAAGAACACTCCTTAATGTAATTCAATATACAAACTTGGTTTCACAGAATTATAATCCACTATAGAGCACAAAGATAACCCAGATTGTGTGTGTGTGCGTGCACACACACGTGTGCGTGCGTGTGTTGTTGTACCCTCCCTTCCTTCCATTCCTCTGGACCTGCAAGGGCTCCGCCCACCTTCGACACTCACCAAAGCCCGCTGTGAATGTTACATACAAAAGACATGATGCTCCCACGAGTTCCTTCCCCCGGAAAGCTCCTTCCTTTCATTCCCCCTGAGATAGCCGGAAGTGTGACACTCTTCCCCTCTTCCAAAGGGTAAAGTGGCTTCTCCTAAAGCTGACGCCAACCCTGTCACCGTGTGGACTGGCTGACGGGAAGGGCTGTGAGCAGCCAGGTCCCCACGCCTCTTCCCTGCTTCCACACCCACCCCGAGGAGTCCAAGTGCGACCCCTCTGAAGTAGCCTTAGTTCCAGTCACCATCTCGTGTAGCAAGAACCAAGGAGATAGTTCTAAGCCCAGATCTTCTCCACGGGCAGCGCACAGCACTGCCTGCCAAGCCACCGGGCCGGCCGATAACCAAGCTCTGCTCAGTCCCATGAGCCTTGTCACTTTAATTTTTAAAGACACCCTAGCATAGGTCTGTGGCAACCTAGTGTCCAACTGAGTTACATAAAATTGTACCAGTGATGCACTTGTACATATTTACATGGGGCGGAATGTTTTCCCATATTTTTAGATGAGTATATAGATCAACATGTTCACATAAGACCAAATACTTTTAATATTATTTATAACTGATTTATAAAGCTTTGAAAAAACTCACAATAGCACATTGTTTACTTTAATGCTTTACGGTACTATCAGTTTAAAAATCACAATCAGCACTTAAGTTATAGTCAATCCAGCAAACAAGAGTCAAAAAAATTTACAAGAGTTAAGAACTGACTGATACATCCTTTATCTTTTTGTAACTAATGCATAAGTGCAGAATAAGATACTCTAGTTTAAATAACTTGTTTACAATATACATTTTTGTCTAGTTACGCAACAGTAAATCCCATGCTTCACATAGAAAAGCAATCCACAACATTAAGAAAAAATGTACAATTTATGAAACAAAGTAAATAAATATTAGTATTACAGAATCAGAGCTGTACATAAAAGCTGTTCAGTTTTAATCATATAAAAATATGTTTTAGTGCAACCTCACATATATATTGATGCTGTTTTGCTTTACATCATTTAGATCCAAGTGTCCAAAAAAGGAAAGAAATTACATTTATTACAAAGCAGATACACAAATTCTAAAATATGTACAAATTACTGCTAAAAAATGCTTATAAGAATATAAGCAAAGTAAAGAAAAGGCACAAACATCTGTACAATTTTAAAAGTACCAGACCCAACAGGTTAATTTCAAATTTTGTTTTGGTCAGGCTCATGATGACTTGTTCATTTTCCTAATTCTTTTGCTATAACAAAAGTATATATAATAGCAAACTACTGTAACTTAGGACAGGCATGCTATCAACTCGGTTACCTCTATGTCTAGAAAAACAAAACGAAATAAGAAAAGGTGGAAATGAAAGTCCCCATGCATCTTAGATCAATGTAGCTGACTCTTTTCGGGTGAAGGTTCTTTGCCTTCCTCTGTGCTTGAAGTCGATTCTTTGCTGCCGTGAAAGCCCGACGTTTTGTCATCCGCGCAACCTTTGCTGTAAAATGCGGCGTGAGCTAACGCAGTCTGTGATGTGCCAAAACTGTCCTTTCCACCGTCATGCAAGTCCGTGTGGGGAGCTGAGGTACAGGGCTGACCCGGCTCAGGCCCACTGAAGTGTCTAACGCTCACGTGCGCACTCTCCGAGGGTGTCTGCTGGGGCTCCGGCACCCGTGCGGGCTGGTCTGCCCCGAGCAGAGCGGCCTCTTCTGTGGCAATCCGGAGAGAGGCAATGGCTTTTGTACAAGTCTGTATGTTCTCCTCCTGTTCCCTCTCCGTTGCATTTAGGCTGTCTTCTGAAGTGCTCTGTTTCATCAGTAGCCGAGGAGAGGAGGGCATGCTGGGTGGACCGGATGACTGCAAAAGGCGAGGAGATGGCTTCTCATGCTGCTTAGAAATAACATAAGGATCCTTCGCGAAGAATTCCCCGGAAGCTCCCTTCTTCTCCTCGGAGCCCTCCATTGGCAGAGGCAATGTGGGTGGAGGATGTAAACCAGAGAGGGCCGGCGGCGTGGAGTGGACCATCTGGATCCCACCGACTGGCACCATGGGGATAGGAGCTCGTACTTGCTGCTGAGAGTGGAGTGGAAGATGACTGAAGACGTAGTCATGAGGTCCCTCAGGGAAAAGGCTGGAGCCTGCATGTTCATGAGCACCTTCTTGGTCTCCATAGAGACTGAAGTAAGGAACCTGAGGTAATCCTCTTCTTAAATTCTGCATTGGGAAACGGAGAGCAGGAGAGTTAGGACCCACTACTCATCATGCTTAGGTCAACCTACTTCATTCATTCATTCATTCATTCATTTATTCAAAGCACTTAAAAACTAGCTAATCCCACCTTGGCTGGTGTGGCTCAGTAGGTTGCATGCTGGCCTAGGAACTAAAGGGTTGCCAGTTCCATTCCCACTCAGGGCACATGCCTGGGTTGTGGGCCAGGTGCCCAGTAGGGGGCACACTAGAGACAATCACACATAGATGTTTCTCTCCCTCTCTTTCTCCCTCCCTTCTCCTGTCTGTAAAATAAATAAACAAAATCTTAAAACTAACTAATCCTTTTATTGGTTTTTCATTTTCAAGAGATTTCTCAGTGGTCTTTTAGAATCCTTAAATGAAGCTGCCCTTTGAAAAGTTACTTTTTAAACATCAATGCAATAAACACATGCATGTATTTTTTACTGGTACAGAGACACATTTTAACTTGTCTTTTTTTTATAAGGAATAATGAAAAGAAAATCATGGATAATTACTAGAAAAAGTTTACGGAGCAAAAAGAAACACTAATAACAGATTTTTAAACTCAATATAAAAAGTAAAAAGATTACCATTTGTTTATATACTGGGAAGAATTTTAGTGTTTTTCTTAAGTGTTCATAAGTATAATCAAAGTAACAATCCTGAAAATTCACATTTTAATTTTTTCTGCAGAGCAAATGACAAATGGTGTTGCTACACAAACTGGTCCCTCCAAAGTGCAAGTTGTGGGTCTAATGGAATAAATGCCTGCAAAGAGCCATCCAGGCAGACAACCAGCGTCTCCATCAAGTCCCAGATCAAGGCCGGTTCTCGAAGAGGAAGCTATCAATCCATCAGATGTGCAGTTAATGTGAAGTAGTTCAACGAGTTACAACTCTTACTCGACTACATAGTTGGGAAGCAAAGATGACTGTCCAGTATTTCCATTTGCCCATCTTCTTGGAAATTAATGCATTCAAGATACTTAAAATTTGGGGCCAGAGATCCAGATTTCATGGTCTCAGCCAGAAAACAGAAAACGTATTTTCTACAAATATTTCTGTAGCAAAACACAATGGAAGACTGTGAGATTGTCAGGTTTTAATGAGATTATCTGGTTTCACTGACTGAGATTTGTTCTTTTAATGGAGTACCATCTTAAAGGGACTCAGTTTATTCTTATTTTTTGAGAAGTTAAAATCAAATAAATGTAAACATGTCAAGTATGGTGGTAATCCAGGAAAGAGAAAAAGAATATTCTAACTCATTTCATGAATGTTTCAGTTCCAAAACTCAAGGTATGCCTTCTACCATTAATGATTCATCCAGTTCTGTTTAGGCTGTGAGACTGGCTGAGGAATGATAAATGATGCATCAGCCGGGCTACCCTGTGCCATGCTTGGCCCCAACCCCACTCTGGGCTCTGACTTACTCAAGCTAGAAACACATGATTTATCTTGGAAGTGTGGGAGAAATCACATAATCACCAACCCTATAAGCACGAAGACCTCATAAGCTAGGTCAGGGAAGAATTTTATGGTATAAGAAAAACATCATTATATGCTACCAAAAAGTCCTTCTTGTATTCATTCAGGTTTAGAAAAAGGCATGTTTCCTGCATCAAACATCAGTCAAGGTGGCTGTAATGCCTACACTAATCCTTGGAAATAATCAAACGAATCTTCTTTTCATCACAACTGTTACAGATTCAAAGTTTAAAATAAAATGTAGTTTGGTGACTTTTCTGTTTTGCTTTTGGTTGCTATTCCGTGATGGCCTCTGCATACCCCGAATCAGAGAGACGGAGAAAGAGATGTCCCATTACGTGAGGTCTCTCACTCAAGGCTCTCAAAGGGAACAATGGGCCGCCTTCTACAACTACGATTTCTTCACGATGTTCAAATTCCCACAAGACTGTATTCGTGTTAAAGATAAAAGTGTCACATTCAGACCTTTACTGATCAGAAGCTCAATGGTTACCACCACAGAAGTAAGTACACAAGCCCAACCCCTACCAGGGAAGGACTTCCCACCCACAGCCCCTCTCCTCCTGTTCACCCCTCCTTCGCCCTCCAAACAACTCTCACTACGGGTTCTCTAATTTGGCTTTGACTCCATTTGCAACCTATTCTGTTTTGTAACTTGGGCCTTGCTGTTGTGATGTGGTGAACAAACTCCCATCTTGATGCGCAACTGCAAATGAGGAATTCACCCGTGGGCTGTGGTAAGTGCGTGTGTATTTGTGTGTGTGTGTGTATCAGATACATTATCACACTCATCTTCTCGCAGCTGCAGCAGGTCATCTGGAAGCAAATGCTGGGAAGGAGGAAGGAGGGTAACCAGAGGTTCACTGGTTGGTGTGGGTGTGGACGTGGGGGTAGGAACAGACAAGCTAACGCCTGTGAAGGTGACAGGAAAAGAAGCAGGTGCTCAGCTCAGCTGTGACCAACCCGAGCTCTGTCATTGGCTGGGGCTGCAGCAGAGAGCATGGCCTTGGCTGAGAAACTGAGGTGTGTCCCGCAGGAGCTGACAGCAGCTGTCAGCTGACTGCATTCCTTATAGCTGAATGGCAAGTTCTTTCTGGGACAGAAATCTGCTTGGCCCACCTCCCTAGCTACCACAGGGAGGTTCGGTGACTTGCCCAAGATAACACAGCGATCGGGGGACAGGACTGAATGTGGACTCTCTCACTGGACACAATGTTCATCTATGCCACGTACCAAGGACCAAGACACTCTTCTGTCTCCTTGCTGTTTATCTACCGAATCTTTCAAAATGGAAAACAGATTTTTTTTTTCATTTAGAAAAGATGAGGACAGACACCATACAATTTTCACCCTTGTTCTTCAGCCATATATAGTAGACTCTCAAAAAATATCTACTGAATGAAAAAGACTACTGCTTTTTTATTCTATCACCTGTCTATCTATCTATCTAGCCACCCAACCGTCCTAAAACTGAAACTAACCAGGGGGCATCAGTGCAGGAACAGCAGGGAAGTAGGGCCCAGTGATTGCACATCATCTCCTCCAAACATGCTCCCGGGGCCTACTGCTCAGACTGAACCGGACAAGGAACATATCATGATGAGCTACAGGGTCCTTTCACACCATGGTCACTGTCTTGTGGTCAAAGTGAAGCAACAAGACAAGGCATTGCTAATAGCATTTCTACCAAAAAGGAGTATTTTAGGGTTATTCCAATGTAATGTTTTCAAACATTATTTGGAGAGAGTGAAGAACTCATCAAATGAAGCAATCAGGAGAAATAATTCTCATGGGATTGTCGGTTCTACTTTGCTCTGGCAACAGGAATCTAACGGCACAGCTCACAGAAAAATGCAAATCCTCCTTTGCCCCTCAAAACCCACGCGACAAAGCACAGAAGTGTTCGGGACCAACTGCCCCCGCCTCAGGGAGGATCCTCAGATCTGTTCTCTCGTATCATGCAGACAAAGCCGCTGGCTGTACATTCTCTAAAGATAATTAACCTGGGTAAGAGACCAAGGGCTCAGCACTTGGGCTTCATACATATCTGGGTGAACTGGCCATATACCTGAAAATCAGATGAACTCCCTTAGCCCACTCCTCCAGTCCCATTGTCTGAGTTGATTGTGAGTGCTACTTTTTTTTTAAATAGCATAGTGTGCTGGCACTAAAGGCTTATTTTCTGTGGTTGCAATGGACTGAATATGCTCCAGCATCTCACTGATACACCAGCCTTAGCACACCTGCCCAGTACCAGAACAGGGGAGCCCCGTCTCACACATTCCGCCAGCATCACTGAGTCTCCACCAGAGAAGGCATTTTTCACCCCAGCCGCAGTACCCAGGCACCCGAGGGATCCATCACCCTTTACTTGCACTGCAATGGCATTGCGTTCAGAAGATCACTCCTTTCTATTTAAAGCCCCCAAGACACAAACACTTATGGAAATGTAGCTCCTTTGCCTTAGCTAGCTAGTTTATTAGCCTAGCAAATAAATTATATTTCTGCAGTAGTTACACCACGAAAACTAAGTTGGTGGTAGCCTTGTGAAAAGAGGGTGCTGTGGGCAGGCGACTGGAATGCCGCAGGGGGCCATCCTGAAGTTCAAAGATGACAACCTAAGCTTCAGATTCAGGCTGGTGAAAAGGTGATAGCAGGGAGGAGCCCGGCCACCAGGGCGGCGAGAAGACTGAGCTGGGAGCGGGCAGCACTTCCTTTGGCTGTGAAGGGCGGGGCTGATCCATGTGACAGAAACCCAGAGCGAAGAGAGAACAGCGAGGAACAGAGACCACAAGACAAAAAGTCACATTTAAAGCAAGCAAACTCAAGAGGCAGCATCCCTCCATCTGTGTTCAGTGGCTGCTTCGTTCATCGTTTTAAGTCCTGTTCACATTGAAAGAGACGTGGAGGTCTACCACAGTGTTGGAAGGAGGCGGGGCAGGTGTTTTTCAGTGGATTTGCATTAAAGCTTCTGCCTAAACTGAACGCATGATGGTTGCTGTCGCTATCTTAACTTATACTGAGGGTACCGCAGCAATCTCCTCTGATCCTTTCTCTTTTCATTCTTCTAACTTCCCACTCTTTGGGCCACCATCTCACTCAGCAAGTGCCCTTGGTTAGCAGAAGGCGGCAGTAATGGCAAGAAAAGCATATATGTTCAGGCCTTTGAGTTACAAACATACCAAGGGGGTCACTCTCTCTTCTCCCAGTCCCTCACTAATTTCACCTATCCACTCACTGTGAGCAAGGTAATGAGTTTATTTATTAAAAGAAAAACTTATTAAAAGTCAAAGCTAATACCGAATCAGACTCTTTACCAAGCAAAGAGTATAACTATGACAACTTTATCCCCAAGACTGTCTGTCTTAGCAGCATGACATTCCAAAGACCTTATCTTCTCTACTCATGTCGAAGTTTCAGCTCATGTTTATAATTAGTTAGCCTTAGAAAGCACTCCGAAAGGCCTCACCTGTTACCAGCTGGAGTGCACTGCTGCTCTGACGCAACACCACATTTGGGGCAATGCCACTGCCAGGCTACTGACAATAGCTTCCATAAGAATGTCTTCCTGCTATTTACAGTATCCGAGCTCACACCTCCCCATGAGAGAGACTCACGTTATAAATTCCCACACTAGTGTGTTGTCAAGAGGTTCCCGTGTGCTGTGTCTTATGCCTTAAAAAGAGAAATTTACTTATACTCACAGGCGGCCCCAATACAATGGGCTCTGCTTGCAAATACTGCCCCATGGTCAATGGTGGGTTGTGGTATAAAGCCCTTCTGGGAGATGGTGCTCTTATGGAGGTCACGTATCTTCTCTCTCTTCTGGGAGAGAGGTCTCTTCTTGTCGCGATATCTTTCCCAGGTGACAATGGCCTCCTTGGGGACAGATGCCGTCTTGGTGAAACATCTCTTTGGGACATCTCTCTTCTCAGTGCAGCTTCCTTTCTTGGTGAAAGGTGTCTCATGGGTGATAGATCTCTCCTAGGTGATAAATGTCTTCTGGGTGATAAATCTCCTTTGGGTATCAGATACCTCTTTGGCGAATTATCGCGACAGGGTGAAGAGTCATAGCCTGGCGAGGAATGGCGGCTTGAGGGGGAGAAGTCCCGTGGAGAGGAGCTGGGCTCTGAAGACAGCACGCACTCTTCATCCATACACCCGGGTATGTCTAGCCGGTCTTTGTCTGGTTCCGAGTCCGTACTTTTGCTCTGGAATAACCTCTGGTATTCTGTCATCTGGGTGTCTTCGCATGAGTCACTTGGTGTCATGAGCTGGGTAACCTGAATACTTGGCAAGGTAACCAAATAGCTGATCAATGAAGAATGTCCCAGGGAACTATCTGAAGGAGCCCCATGGGCCACGGCGCCAACGTTCACGGGCAAGGAGGAGAATCGGGGAGGTTGAGGGCTGGTGCTTCTCGATCTGGTTTTCGGTGTCAGATCTCCCTGGTCGTCAAAGTCATCGTCATCTTCATCATCATCATCATTGTCATCGGCGTCCTCACCGTCCGATTCTTCGGCATCTGAGAACTGATGGTCAGTTGAAATGCTGGACATGCTATGCTTCTCTGCTGTCTTGTGCAAATCTTCCATAGTTTCTGAAACAATTGAACAAAGATAGCAGAGATCAAGATCCAAACATCAAGGTCAGGAGCTAATTTTGGCCCCGTCTCCGTCCAAAAGCCTTCCTCATCCCTGCAGCCCCTACAGACAGTTCCAGCTCCGAACTCCTGTGACACTCACCGGACACTCGTCCCTGTGAGGCGGTACTGGCTCTTGTCTTTATGTTCCTATCTGGTTTCTTCCCCACCTTCTAATAATAAAAATTCCGGAGTAGGACCTTATATCGCAGACACCACACCACTCAAACAAGAAAACCCTCAACAAATGGGTATATAATGTTCTTAGTGATAATGTCAGCAGCAAAATAAAAGCAAGAACTTGTCTCTATAGGTATCAGCTTATGTATAAGTGCTATATCTCAGACGGTTTGGCTGACCCTCAGGTTTTCTACCGAGGTGAACGATGATTTTCTTTTCTACTAGATTTCCTCTTAATAGGAAAATTAAGACACTAGAATGCTTCCCAAATCCCCCAGCAAGTTTTGTAAAATTTAAATCACTGTCACAACAAAAGTGCAATCAGATTTCCTTTATGGTTCTAGATAGAAATATTTTCATTGTAAGACTTTTCTCCTCCCTGGGTCTGAACTGAAATGCATTCATTTCTTCTCAATAGGTTTTTGAACAATTCGATGTGTCAGACTTTTTTTCCATATTTAGTATTTAATACAATGAAATGTAATCAGTTTTTTTTAAAGATTTTATTTATTTATCTTTAGAGGAGAAAGGAAGGAGAGAAGGAGAGAAATACCAATGTATGGTTGCCTCTCATGTGTCCCCTGCTGGGAACTGGCCTGCAACCCAGGCGTGTGCCCTGACTGGGAATCAAACCAGGATCCTTCGGTTCGCAGGCCCGCGCTCAATCCACTGAGCTACACCAGCCAGGGCTGTAATCAGTTTTTTAAAACTATCTAAACTTATTTTTATCAATTTGGCCACAAAGCTGCATCATGCATAGTGAAGCGGTCGGTAAACTAAGGGATAAGTACCTGCTTCCTCGGTTTCTGTGTCCTCCACTGAAGTCATCGAGACTCCCAACTCCAGGCATTTTTTCATGTGTGCTTTCGATTTCATATGCTTGGTCAGGTTTCCTAGAAAGCAGAGATGGGGGGGAGGGAGAGAGAGAGAGAGAGAAATTAATCTGTTGCCCAAATGCGATGACTGCTCCAAAATTCGATGTGAAGTGAACTCGCTTGGGACAACAGAGGTTTGTTTCCATCCACTACCCCTGCCTCCAACTTGGGAGACCCGGTCTGCTTTCTGAAGACATTAACGAAGGAGGGCTCTGGCCCAGTCTCAGGTTTCCTCCCTTCTCCAGGACCTGTGCAACTCTAGAGTCACACCTTTTAAGAGCAGGCTCCAAGCATGCCTGCGAATCCCAAGCTCTCCTGGCTGAGAAAGGATCTAATATCTTTGACCCAAATAGTCAGCCTTCTAATATTCTAGAGACAGCCAAGCTGGGTCGCACACTGCAGAGAAACTTCAGAATGCAATATTATCAACACCCTCTCCTCCCTAGACCCTAGCCCTCTGGCAATGATCAGACACAGATTAGACTCACAGCATCCTACCACATCAGAAGGGAAAAAAAATATCCAAACTGATGTTAGAGGCAACCCTGTAAATGAATTCAAAGAACCATACAGATATTTACTATGTATCCAGAGCGTTCCCCTCAGCCCTGCGCACCTCTCTGCCAGACACGTTAGTTGGCGAGGTCGACGACAGCAGTTCTCTCTGGCGCAGCAGTACCCCCTTTGTATTATCTGGAACTCCCATCACTCCAAGAAAAAAGGATTTTACGTCAAATGTGGATGACGATGATGATATATGTACAATTGTGTATATACAGACAAGTGTGTGTGTATGTTTCTATAGATCTATATCCTTGCTATATGTCATGCGAGAAATTACAAAAATACTGATCCGATCACTTTTGATTTAGGATCTATGAAAAAAAATCCTATTCCATGCCATACAGATAGCTTATCAAAAGAGATCCAGGAACTAATTCAGTTGTAAGGGCCATGGTATTGTCCATGCCCTTTGATGCTGCTTGAGCAGTCCGCCAGCAAGTGCCCGATTGTCACGGACAGGCTCATTGGACCTCAGTGGGAATCCTCGGCCTGCTGACACAGATTGCTCCCCTTGTAGGGGTGTTCCGTTCACTATTAATGCAACACACGAGTCACAATTCTAAATGGGGACACTGTTCTTTATTATTTTATTTATGTTACTATACTTCTTTAAGAAGTTCACACATAAATCAAGAACTCTAAAATCCATAAATTAATTCAATATATCTGTAAATTAATTAATCGAAACCATCTGCTTATGCAAGGAAGCAAGGAGTTGTGTGTGGGGGTGGGTGTGGATGTTAGGTGTGTCGAGATAACTTGTTTAGAACTTAACATGTGTTTCTTCTGTATTTTTCTGTCCACCGGTTTCAAGCAGGTGGTCAGGCTTTGAGCTCTCATCTTTAGGGAAGGTTTGTGGTCAGAAATGTGGCTCTGAAAACACCCCGCCCTGGCTTTCGTTTATGGAGTTCTTGAACTTCTAAAGGGCTTCCAGCAAGGAGAAGGGAGGGGAAGGGTGGTTGGGAGGCGGTGGCAGGGGCGGGGCAGAAGGAGTGGCCCAGGCCTGGAGGAAGCCTGTGCCTGAGCTGAGCTCAGATGCCATGGGTTTGGACAGAGTATTTCAGCCAGAGGTGAAAGGTGGAGGGGTTTCCCATAATACTTTGCTTATTTTCAGATTCTGAAACATTTGCACATTCTCAAAGGGTGACTAGGAAACTCAAATAATGACAAAGAATAAGTTATTTCCTGCTAAACTCCAGGACAATGGTTCAGAGGTAAATTTACTTGATTTAAAAAAAAGTCTTTAAAATGTGTTTCTTCACCCAGTGTTTCACAGAGCTCTACCTACAGACAAGTCATATGTCCAGGGAAGATATAACTGGCAGATTTGCAGTATATTTTTTTGCAGTATGTTTATTTCTTTTGAAATGCAAATTAACACTCCTTCCCCCTCTGTAAAATATTTTCCTATAAATATACCTGTTAAAAACAGATTTTTTTTCAAAGACAGAATATCATTTCAAGGCAAGTCTTAGTTTTATGAGATGGATGGCTGTGGCCTGAGAATAAGAAATTTGTCTCTGTGCTGATAAATACATAGAACCCGAGCTATCAAATTTCTATGCATAATTAATGCAACTGTGGATGTAGGCGCCCACCTGGGAGTCTGTGGATTTCTACATTATTCATAACCTTGAAACTGACCGTGGGCACATGTTTTGTTTTTTTTGTACCTGCTGCTGCTTTGCCACCACACGGATTGCGTCCCTGCAGTACTTCAGTCCTGATGCAGAGATTATCTAGACCACATAACATTTCCAACATGAAGTAATCGCTATCCAGGCAACTCGGAGCCACTTCCTTCGGAGACAACTGGCCTGGGTCCAGCTCTACAGCTCTTACCTAAGTCACAGATGGAGCCTCACTGTCTCACATGCATCCTCTGATCACTTACATGCGGGAGAAAATACATTTTGAGGGGTCATATCTTCACAAACAAACCCATCTTACAGTCAATGAAAGTTAGTTATAAAATGGGATTCGGAATCTGAAGTAGCCATAAATAAGTGATTCGCCTCTAAAAAAGAAAAAAAATTGGACCCACACCTTTCGTCTTGAAGGCGAAGTTGCACAGCTTGCACACGTAAGGCCGGACATCGGTGTGAGTGCGGATATGCTTTTTGAGCATGCTCGGCTTCTTGCAGCGAATCCCACATTCTTCGCAAATGTACTTCCCACGTCCACGTCCTCTGACATATACGTAGTCTTCATTTGACTTATACCTGTTTGAAAAAAGGCAGTCCAGTGTGTTTTCGAGTACTGTAGCATGTTATACGCGGGGGGACTCCCCCTAAAATGGAATTATCTTTTCTAGACGGCGGGCTCCTTGCAGTATGGACTTCCCCCGCTAGGTGAGTGCTCTGGGGACTCGTCTGTATCAGTGGACAGGCTGGCATGGCTGTGAGAGGCTTCCTTCAGCTTCAGAGAAGTTTTTTGGAAGGACTCGCCTCATTTGCCCATTTCACAATGGATGACGTGCCAGCGCACCTGCCCTCTCTGTGCTGAACGCTCGGCCGTTCTTGATCAGATGGCTTAGCCTCGGTGCCCCACGCCCCCTGTTCACCCTCTCTCACCCCAAACAACTTCTTCTTGTTTCCCGGATGAAAAAAGGCCTCAGTAGGACACATTTTGCTGATGTGGAAGAGGTAAAACAAAACAAAGGCAGGAGCACTAAGAGGCATCAAAGTTGATGAGTTCAAAAACTGTTTTGTGCCGTGGGAAAAAACGTCTCAGTAGGTGCATTGCACCAAACGGAGAGTACTTTGAAGTTGACTGAAGTTTAAACATGTAAGACTAAATACACAGTTTTTATAAATAAATTCCATTTTTTGGGTCCCCCCCCAAACCAAAAGCTAACCATTTCCAAGGCAAATTTTTATGAAGGACTCCCTACAATCATGCAACTTCTATGAAGCCTATAAAATTTATGCAGTAAATGCCTGAAAGATAGATAACAGATTTGGCATTGTAAACAAAATGTAATTTTTTACTATATGGAGTTCAACATGGATTGGCTCTTCTCATAAGTGTAAATAGATAAACTTGGTATAGACATTCAAACAGGCTCATATAAGCCTCCAAGAGTTGCAGAGCTATGTCTTAGTGCTTTTGGAGTCCAGTAAAGCTTCCAACCAAGAAACAATCAAAAAGTTATAGCAACACGTTCAAATCATCATAGATCATTTGTTAACATCATATCATTTAAAATGTGAATGTGCAAAACATATACTTCTCTAAATTTTCTAAAATTAGTGTAGCTGATAATAGAATTCTTCTTCGCAAGTTTCCAGTCTATTTTCACAATCCTGGCATGAGAGGGCCTTGGAAATTCCTAACTTACACAGGCTGAGGTCACCAACTGTTGTCTACAGATTTTATCTGTTCTTCCCGAGGACCGTGAATCTGTATACAAGTGGAATCTGAATACCAAGTGGCTTCTGGAAGGTAACATTACATAATGAAAACTAGAGATTCTGTTTTTCAATTTGCATTGTTTTCCAGAAAGATTTAACTGAGAGGCTTGAAAGAATGTCTAATGAAATCATTAGATGATTTCTAACAATTAGAATGTCTAGTGACTTCGTTTGATGAACGAATTCTTAGGTATGAAAACCATGATAATCTACAGAAGAAACCTACAAAGTGCCCAAACATCGCATTTTGTTTTGAATACAAAGAAACATGGTCTATCATGGAGTAGGGTAGCATTCTATTGGATAAATCACTGAATACTATTATCTCCTAAATCACAGCGAGGTTGGAATATGGGCCTAATGTCATTCTTGTAAAGGTATTTCACTCCTTTTGAAGAGTCCTTTTTATAATTTCAAAAGGTAAACTGACATACAAAATGCCTCAATTCACTGGGGATTGACTTAAAGGCACTAGACTGACAGTTTTTTTACACTCTAGGAGCACTGCAAACTATTCCATTCGTCCTACCTAATCCATCATCAGGAGTAAGAGCAAGCTGAACTTCATTCATCCAACACACTGAAGGAGGTTTCATCAAGATAAGTCCATCCACATATCTAAATACCAACTCTGCTATAGATACTGTAATCTTAACATTATCTACTTTTCGGTTAGTACCAATCTGGGTAAGAATTAAGTAGTATTAAAAAACGCATGCTTAATATTGTATGCTTCCTGCTCCTCCAAATCTGTCCCCCTTTACAAGAATTTCCAACATCAATTTGTTCTTCAAAACTATTTAAAACTCTTATCTCACATTGTGTTTTGTAATAAAGTAGACAAGAACCTAAAGGTACAAAATATCTTTCACCTTTTAATTTCACTATTCTGTGCCTCTAAATAGATGGAATTATCTAAGGAATACAGAATAAAACTATTTCACAGGAAGCTTATTTTCTTTGGGGAAGGATACTTTAAACTTATTGTAGCCCATTATCATATTTGAGGCAAAATACACTTTTCCTTCAAATAATATGATTTTACTTTTAATGTCTTAGCTGACTAACTTGCTTCCAGAATGAAAATACAGTAAAGATCTGTATAAAATATAACTGTATATTAGAAAAGTCCATACAAATAAATATTTACAAATCCATTCTGCAGACTCATGAATCCACTTGATATGAGAATTCATAAATTTTGAAAAAAATAAAGGATATGTTTATGGATTTCTAATACTATAAAGTAGATGAGGTACACATACCCTGAAACAATTGGTCACTAATACATTTTTTCAAGTCATAAACTTTGCAATCACTACAATACGAGTTGATAATATGCTGTTTGGGGTGACCTGGCGCACGGCCAGGGGGAAGCTGGGCCACAGACTAAGAAACGCTTGGGATACAGCTCACAAAACGGGGCAGTGAAAGGAGGAAGGAAAGAAATACAGGCATGGCCCTTCTGGATCGTCAAAACACAGCGATAAAACATTCACATGCGCTCTTTCACCTGTGTGCTTCGTTAGTGGAGACGGGCTCCCCAAAGCACACGCCTGCCGTGAAGGTGTCTAACCCAGTTCCAGGGCACGGCTGTGAAGAAGGCTACGGAACGTAAGACGGGTGATGCAGCCACCGAGACCGCTTGGTCTCGGAGGAAAGGTAAAATCTATATTTCTCTCAATTGTGGTAAAAGATGAGAGGTGTCAAAAGTACTGAGACGAACCTCATGACTACATACAACAGTGAAAATACAAGACCTCCTTCCAAAAGATGCCAAACCTACGAGGGAATCAACCTCTGTCATCCATGTCCAAACTGAGAATCCATGTGAGAAATCAATACTTCATATCACTAAACAGTCAACATTTTACAGTCAAAGAGATACTATTATTTTGTCCTCCAAATATAACTGGAATAAATGCAGGCTGAGGGAAATATATAAAGTATAGATCTGTTGTACAGGTAATGCTAGTTACATCAAAATCCCCTAACTGTACTTAAAGTGCTTTAAATATTTGTTTAATTGTAAAAGCAAGAATCTGGGCTTTTCTCCCACCAATACGTTTCCATCAAAACCTAAAACTAGACATTACACATATGTGCGCTTTTTCTTAATTATACAGACAACAAAGTCATTGAACCTGAGTGTTTCTACCTCTAAGAATTTAACATTTAAAAATAAATTCCTGAAGACAGTGAACTGTCACAGACTAGAGGGGGTGAGAGAGCATGACAATGAAATGCAGTGTGCTCTCCTGGCTTGGATCAGGGAGCAGAAAGAGGATATTGATGGAACTGGTGAAATCCCAAGAAAGTCTGGAGTTTAGGTAATAATAAAAGCAACAAAACAACCAATAAATGAACTAGTTCCTAGGATGATATAGGAGTGTACGTGATTGCATTTTTGTAAGCACAGAATAAAAATATGTTCATTAATAACACAACAAATGTCCACAAAAATAGTATTAAATAAAACTTTCCAGATTCCACCAACTTAGTCAATTTCATACTACATTAGAGGCATAAAAATTTACAAGAGGCTCAAACCATGGGCAACAGGGATGCTTTCATGAACGCAAGGGCACGGGCTCGTCGTCCACTACCAGCCAGGCTTCGGATGGGTGGACAGAAAAGGAACTCGCCGTGTGGTCCCAACAGGAGCGCACCCCAGTGTTTCCACGCAGACCTTGGGGACCATTCGCTCTGACTTAAAACTGAACAGTTTGCATCTGCCCTCATGTTTCCTTACCCTCCTTCAAAGATTTTAATTCGGATTGGCTCAGTTTGTTTGGATCCGATATCTTTATCTCCATGAGTATCTCCTTTCCCTCTTTCCTTTAAGATACTCCCCACGAGTTTCCTCTCTAGTTTGCTGCCAAATAAAAAGGATGCGTCAGGTTTCATCTGTGGGACAAAAAGAGAGAATCATGTCACATGCTTTCTCTGACACAAAGGGGAAGCCCGCAGACCCCGCTCTTTTATGACCTCTAAAAATTAGCCTCAATTCCATGCTAAAAGGCCGTGGGCTGGTTCCATAGGAGAAGGGACAGTATGAATAAAGTCAGAAAAGAATAACCCTCTTTCCTGAATAAGTTCAGCGTTTTGTTTCAAAATTTACTGCTTTAGCACTTGCACAGCGCAGCACTACGACAAACTGCAAAAACATGCTTTGTATTCTGAAGGAGCAATTAAAGCCATCTTTATTAATTAAGGAAATAGTTTCCAAAATCATGGAAGGGAAGTGGTAACTGGAATAAGTAAAAAATATTTTTAAATTCTCCATTTGCTTCTTTAATAACTTAGCATAAATTCCCCAGTGCCCCTTGGTTAATATTTTTATAATTTCACGTGTAAGGCATTAAGTATTCATTTTCTGAACAGACCAACTAGTCATTTGGAAAAAAAAATGAGTTTGGGGAGAGATACACAGAAAATAAATTTTAGTAAAAAGCACTGTCGATGGGAACCAGCCCTCTGAAGTTTGCAAAGTTCAGTTCCCACTCCTGGGCCCTCTCTGGCCTGATGGTTCCTTTCGGGGTCCACTCCCACCCCCTGTCCCCACTTCACAAGTTCCTGAATTCCTCACATCAAAAGAGAAGCCAGCCTGCTAGGTCATTAACACAGGTCTGGAGGGCCAAGGACCCAGAAGAATTAGTCCCTGAGATAGAACTTCAAGGAACCTGGGTGAAGGAGATGCTTTGTGGCTGGGACTTTTGCTAGGACCCTCATACCTAAGTTCACGTCAGTGGCTTCTTTCACCCATAGGTAAGCCTGATGCCGCACAGGGCTCCCCAGCTTTGACCCTCATTTTATTTGCAAGTTTTAGACAGTTCTCTACTGTGTATTCTGCTCAGCAATGAAATCCACAATACAGAATGCTTTCAGAACAATATTCATTACCTGAGCGAACTGCTTCCAAGCACTTGATGATGTCAGCTTGCCGGTTCCAGGCCTGTGCATAGCAGCCAGAGTATAAATTTCTGCGGTGATTTTTTGCTTCGACCTCAGAAGAGCCAGAGTGGTCTTGGTGTTCAATCCCGATGGGTTCGGGTTACAGGAACTAATGCACCATGAAGCATAAACCGAGGATTTGAAGGTGGCCTGTTGCACATAATTGGGTTTTGTATAATTCAAGAAGCACCAACTCACAGTAGTTGTTGTCCGCAGACTGGGGAACTGAAGAATCTGCTGGAAATCAGCCACATCCGTGAAAAGAAGTGTTGAGTTTGCCGCTTTCCCACTTGGGCCGGAGGCCATGTGGACCAGCATGCCAACAGGCAGCTTCTGGCCCCTTCCTTGCTCTGCCGTCTGACTATCTCCGTGGGGCAACGAGGAACCCTGTGGGCTCATGCTCATGTCGGAGGCTGTCTCATCAACATCCAATTCATCTGAAGACTCCTTGCTTTCAGAAGGCCCACTGGACCTCTGCCCGAGAGAGGGTGCCCTGGAGCTGGGAGGGAATGGCTCCCTCAGGGGCGCACTGGCAGAGGGATGGTCTTGAGATGAGGAGGGGGACAGCGAGGACAAGGAAGATGACCCTGACTGCAAGCCATCCTTTGGCTCAGAAGTGCAGCCTTGTCGAACCAGCTGGGGTTTTTGCGGGCGGGAGAGATCCTTTTTGATGTCTGAGTTGGTTAGCTCCACAGCACTGAGCTCCTCCACGATCTGTCCATACATCTTTTCTTCTTTGACCCTTTTCTGCTGCTTTGTCTCCATGAAGAGTTCTAAGCTGCTGGCGGGAGAAAGCATCCGCTTGCTGCCTCCCAGGGTGGCGACACCGTCGGAAGTGGAAGGTAAGCACAAGGGAATGGAGGATTCTAAGCCAAGGGGTAAGGTTTGAGGTACTTTCCAGATGGGGTATTTTTCCAAGCCTGCATGCTGCCCCAGCACCTGGGCGATGTTAAACCCTATCCCTTGCATGGCCGCATTCGTTACCAGTGTTCTTTGGGTCATATTCTCATCCACTTTGCATATGACAATCGCAGGACTGTTCTGCCCGAGTATCTGGGAGATGCTTGTGTACATGACACTCCCATAGGACGGGACATGGGTCTGGATCCTAACAGGGACCACTGTCCCCGGTAAGGACCGTAAGGGCCCGGCGGGTGCCGAGGCAAACTCTTCTTGAAGAACCTGCTCGGAGGGCACGTCTGTTGACTTGGTGCTCTGGTCTGACGGGAACTTTGGAAGAAGGTTCTTTGAGTGTAGCCCTGATGTTCCCGAATAACCCAGGTAAGCTTGCTCTTTTGTGTGTGCATAATCAGCAGCTTTCTTTCCGGTGTGCTCTGCAGCATGCTCTAAGGGGTAGCTGGGATGAATCTCTGCCTGGAAAGGAGGCTTGCCGTAGCTCTTGTGGGGGTGTGGTACGAGGGGGTGTGGGCAATGGGCCTGCCACCACGGAGGCTGCTGGGCCGGTAGGTGAACCATACAGACAGTAGGGTACTGAAACGGAAACAAAGCGTTCTGGATTGGAGAGAACGGAACCGTCTCCTGATGTGGAAATAAATGTGGCTGCTCAGACAAGTGCTTGCTTGCCATATAGGATGTTGGCTGTAACAAGGGATTTCTCAGAGACTCCTGACTGTCCATGTGCAGGATCTGTTGTTGGGCCAGGTGCAGTGGCCCTGCGCCCAGCTGGGCACAAGGACCCACCAGCTGCTTCCCCAGGTCCTCTGCCTGGAGAGGGGGCAGCACAGAGGACGGGGCGTGGTGCCACGTGGACCTCAGGCCGGCGTGCAGGTGCTCCAACTGCTCCTGCTTGACGCCCAGGTCGGTCCCGGCCTCACCCTGGGCAATCTCAGGGGAGCCGCTGAAGGAAGCCTGCCGCACCAGGAAGCATTTCTTCCTCTCGCGGGATGGGGATAACGTGGAGGCCGATGTCCCTGCCACGGGGGCGTGGGACAGATTCCCATAATCAAATGATTTGCTCCGAATCTCTGGGACTTCAGTGGGGTGAGGGCAAGGCATCTGCTCAGAGGAGCAGCGTCGCATCTCCTTCTGGTGGTGGTGGCCCGGGACAGACAGTGAGTATGAACCAGCGGGGACGGTCAAAAATTCTGAGTGCTTCCCAAACTCCTCTTGCTTACCAGGTGCAGCAAGCTTAATGGCGTCTTCCCTTTCGAAAGACATGGAGAAACTGGAGCTGTGGGACAGGTTGCTGTCCTGGCTGGGGCTGCGCGACAGGCCCGTGCCCGTGGACTCGAAGCTGGACTCCCCGGAAGAGTGCTCCATGTCCGCGAGCCGCAGCCGCTTCTTTTTGGGCGGCAGCTTCTCGGCTGGGAGCTGGGAAAGGGTCTCGCTTCTCTGGGGCCACTGGAATTCCTCCACTGGCTTCTCTGGTTCTTTGCTCTGGGCTTCTTTCTCCTTGTCTGGTCTGTCCGGCTCCTCTGTCACGCGAATCTCGGGAACCTGAATGTTGTGCTGGCGGACCAGCCTGGGCTGCGCGTGGTACGCCTGCTGCTGGACCTGCTGAC